>JASDQU010010040.1:61971-98288 GCA_032191745.1 Picea mariana | reverse complement strand
TGGGATCATCCTAACCTCCTCACCTTATCTTCTTCAGCTTATAAAAGGAGAAGAGTTCTCATGGAGAAAGTTAGCTTTTGGTTGGCTTGGAATTATTAGCTTGGTTGGAGTGGCTTTGAGATTTTCTTTGTCAAGATAGATTGTGAGTAGCTATCAGATCTATGGTTTCAGAATCTTTGGAGCAAGAAGTGTGTGGGGAACGAAGGACAGTTGGAAGATACCTTACGACATCAAGGCAATGGTTGTAATCTCTCTTTCACATTTAATATGATACAGTGATATATTTCTTTCCCATAAAGTGAGATCTACTTTATTACATGATTCCTTGATCACATGTATAGTCTAGGGTTTTGAATATATTAATGTCTTTGTTGTGATTGGTTTGTGTTGTTGTGATTGGATGATGCAAGAGCATCGTAGCAGAGCGAGGAACAACAAATATTAAAGGAAATATTTTATAAAGTAAGTACATCATCATTTTTCTCTTGTCCATTCAATACTTTAGATCTAGGGAAAGCGGTATATTCTGTCATGTTTTGTTCTAGATCCAGGTGGATCTAGGGAGATCGGTTTGTGTCCGCACTTACGAATTTATCCTAAAACAGTGCCACCCACTACCACACCTCAGGTCCCCAAGGAGAAGAGGCCCATACAGGAGTCATCTCCTTTTGTAACAGAGGTGTCATCAGAGGAGTTCAAGATACACACCAAGAGGCCAAAGACAGTTTCAATGCCTGGCGCGACAATAGAACAAGAAGTCCCGACTACCATAGTAACTACCATAGGGGTCAAGCGAGTCACTCTACCTTTTGGTTCGAGCCAACACAAGGCAATCAGAACAAAAATACCGAAGAAATCCACAGATTCTCCCCTGGATACTCAAACAAGTAAAACTGGTCCCAAGTTGGGCATTTTCGAAAAGTATGAATTGATCAAGAAGAAGAACCAGACACTCACTAGCAGCACTTATGCCCAGTTTCAGAAGCAGTCTTCCATAGCTCAGCATAGGCTTCTTTCGACATTTGACACAGAAAAGGGTAGGATGCATATGGCTTATCTACAAGCACAGGTACCAGATCCCAAGGTGATCTCAGATTACAAAAGGGCCACTTTTGAGTTCCAGGCGAAGGACGTGCATCCGACAGATCAGATGGATCTGCATAAACAAACAAAGGAGATGGTTTTTCACACATTGGCTCATGCTTCGTCTTCCACAGCAAAATTCCAGGTGTCATTGAACAACGCTCAGACGCAGCTTAAGCTAGAAAAGATATCATCTTTTGCTAAAGACAACAGAACCAAGACGTTGGAAGAGCTGGTCCTCAAGATCGGCTAAGATCCTTCAAATGTGAAGGCTGCTAAAGATATGATTAAAAAGAAAAATGCTGACATCGCATCCTTAAGAAAATAGCTGAAGCTCCCGCCCACAGAGGAATCATAGGCAAAGGAGATAGCAGAAAAAGAATGTGAAAGGGATGAGATGCTAAAGTTACTCATGGAGCAGAATGCTCAGCTAAAAGAGATGGAGGCTGAGATGGAGAGACTGCTAAAGGAGAAAGAGCAGACGAAGCCAATGGAAGGCATTCCATTGAGTGCTATCCCAATTGCAGGTTTGAGCACAACAACAGTGACAACGATACCATCTGCAACACCAGTGTCACTACTAGAAGGAACAACAGACCTTGCCAAGTCCATGGAGAGGATGAACCTGCAAGAGTCAGAAATCAGCAGGCTTAAGAAAGAAGTGGAGAACCTCCAAGAGCTCAAAACTTCTTTCCAAACAAGCCTATCTAAAGAAAAGCAGGTGAATGAGAAAATCAGGAAGGAGTTACAGCAGCTCCAAAAGCAGACAATGGTAGGGAAGACTTTGGCTGAGGTCAAAGAGATTGTATGGACAGACATTACTAAGTCTATCAATGAAATCTAGCCAATGATTCAAATCATGTTCGAACAAAATGAGTTGCTCCAGAGGAGAAAATAGGCCGTTGAGAAAATCAGAGTGGAGCTGGGAGACATGCCAGCACAAGCAAATGATATCATCAGGTTCCTGAATTCCAAGACCAGAGAGGAACTTGAAGGATTAAAAATTGAGGACCAAACAGAGACTATACTTGAGGTAAAAAGGGTTTTAACCAAGAGAAGTCTAATGCTTCAGCTTGAGGAAAAGATTCAAGTCATGGATCAAGGAGTACAAAAGTTTTTCAATCAGATAGATGTTCTCCAAAGGAAAGGCCTTCCTGGTCTGAAGGTCATTAATGACAAACTAATGACACTCCCTGATTACAAGAAGAGGTTGACTGAAGTGTCTAGGGACAGTTCCAAGTTTGTAGGGATACAAGGGAGCATCACAGGCAAAGCATTCATGGATGCCCTGCAGTTGGATATTAGTATCCAACATGAGATTAAACACATATTCATCATCAAACCTACATTTGCTAAGTATACAGACATGGATGAAGTGTATCAGAGATTACTTAAAGTCACTGTGCCAAATCATCTCATATGGGAAGAACTTTGTGATCTACTAGATTAGCAGATGAGATGTCACTATCCAGTCACCTGTCCAGTCAGAAGAGGTTGCGATGGCACCTCGCCAACGGCCTACCCCAGAAATACCGCATGCAGTTGTACTGAGTCATCAAACAGTTTTTGATTAGTTAAAGTAGTTAGACTAAAAATAGAATGAGCACGTCCCAATCAGTTATGACAGGAACGTTTGTATTTTGAGATTATAAATACTTCACTTTTGGAAGTATTGAGGGTTGTTGATTCGCACACCCTATTGCTATCAAACTGTACTATTTTTGAAGAGGTCTACCATTAATAAAGAAGAGGCACTTTTACAGGATTCTTGCGTATGTTCACTGGTGATGTTGATTTCCTAAGTTGAATGTTTTTCTTTCTCTGTAACCATTTTGTTTTCTGGAACTTATCTTTATGAATAGCATAATGTTTCAGGATTTATCTTTGATACCCTGTTTCCAATTCTAAAAGATTTTAATGTTTATCTTCTAATATCTTCAATTAAGAAATTCTTAACTGCTTGTTAGTTGAGGTTATTTTTCTTATATTTTCTTCTGTCCATCATTTTAATTACTAAAGATCCAGTGGGTATATTATCTCACCCTGTGAAGGAATTCTTTGGCATTTCTGGTTGTATCTCATATCTAATTAAACACAGACCCCATAGCCCAATGGATGTGTAGACCGTCTCAACCAATTTAAAAAACTCTTTGACAACAAAACCAACAGTTTCTTTACCTAGCCTAGCACCTGAAATTAAAAACAAAGCTAAATCATATAGAGAGATCCCTCTCTGAAGCTGGAAGGGCTAGATCCCAGCTTTAAAAGTGGTTGGATAAGGTTACCTTTTTAGATTTCTTCTTTTTTCAACCTCTAGGAAATTTACCAAGTGCTAACACAAAGTATTACATAAAATTCATAAGGGTATATGCGTAGATCATTGCGCCAATGGAGAAGTTGTTGAAGAAGGATACTAAGTACCAATGGAATGATGAATGCCAAAATATTTTTGATATTTTAAAGGAGAAAATGGTCATTGCACCAATTTTAGTATTCCCAGATTGGGTCAAAGAATTTCATGTGCATGTAGATGCATCTGCAATTGCACTAGGAGAAGTATTAACCCAGCCAAGAGTAGGTGAGATAGATCACCCTATTTCATGTGCAACCCTAAATTTATAAAAGTCATAACAAAACTACAATACTACAGAAATAGAAGGTCTATATATGGTGTATTCTTTGTAGAAATACATACATTACTTGTTGGGATAACACTTTAGTATGTTTATATATCATTCATTTATGAGATACTTTGTTAATAAGCCAATGTTGGGGGGAAGGATATGCGGATGGCTATTATTATTTCTGGAATTTGACTTTGAAATTGTGGTAAAGCCTGGAAGATTGAATGTAGGACCAGATCAGATATCCAAGATAAAAAATGGAGAAGAAACCAGTAACTTGGAAGAAAACTTTCCAGATGCACAATTGTTTTCAGTACAAATTGCAGATGAATATTTTTTTGATATTATTGAGTTTTTGAGTACAGGATTTTCACCAAGAGAATTTACTACTTCACAGAAGAAAAATTTGGTGGTCATAGCTACAGATTATCATTTGATTGCAAGTCACTTATAAAAACTTGGAGTAGACAACATCTTGAGAAGATGTGTGATGGAGAATGAAAGACCCTTTATTTTGGCAAAAGCACATGAAGGGATTGCAGGAGGACACTACGCAAGAAAAACTATTGTGCATAAGGTATTGCACATAGGATTATGGTGGCCAACAGTTCATAAGGATTCAAAAGAATACTGTCAGAAGTGTGAAATTTATTAAAGAGTTGGGAAGCCATCCATGAGTGATGAGATGCCACTGATACCACAACTTACTTTATAAGTGTTTGATAAATAGGAAATATATTTTGTAGGTTCAATTAATCCACCAACAAGAAGATCATGAGCCAGATACATTATTACAGTAACAAAATACTTAACCAGATGGTAAGAGGTATCACCAATAAAGGATTGCATCACATAGACTGCAACATGATTTTTATTTGAGAATGTAGTGACAAGATTTGGATGTACAAGAATATTGATGAGTGATGAGGGGACTCACTTCATCAACAATACAATTGAGGCAATGCTTGAAGAGTTTAATATATACCACCAGAAGAGTACTCCTTACCACCCTCAAGCAAATGGAATAGTGGAATCCTTCAAAAAGATTTTGGAGAATGCCTTGACAAATATTTGTAATGTAAACAGAGATGATTGAGATTTGAAGGTACCAATAGTACTTTGGACTTATAGAAATACCTACAAGAACTTAACAGGACAAATACCCTTTAGATTGGTGTACGGATAAGAGGTAGTATTTCCCTTAGATTATTTGATACCAAGTCTACGCATTGCAACAATTAAAACCATGACAAAAAATGGCGCAGCGGAGGAAAGATTGGCTCAACAGATGGAATTAGAAGAAGACAAAATCATGAAAGGTTTCCATCAAGAGGTACATAAAGAAAAGTATAAAGAATGGAATGAAAAACATATCAAGAAGAAGAAGTTTAAGGAAGGATATCTAGTTATCCTCTATGACAGTAAATATATACAACACCTAGGGAAGCTTATAATGCATTGGCTAGGGCCATATCAGATAAATATGGAGGTGTTGTACATATGCAAGACTTAAAATGAAAGGAAGTGCAAGTAATGGTGAATGGTAGTCTACTAAAACTATATAGGGACAATCGACCTACTAACTCTCAATAGTTGTAGTGCAATAAGTAGACATGTACATATTGTAAATAGTAGGAGATAAAAGAAGAAAAAGGAAGATAAAAAAAGAAAAATGAAGAAAAATCCAAAAAGAAGTAATTAGGAGGAATAAGCAAGAGACAAATAATTCAGGAATGACATCGTGTAGCAATTGGTGTGACATAATTTGGAAGATTGTGTGCAGGAAAGTTAGACACCGCACAAATAACCGAAAAAAGTGAAACACAAGACACAACATTAATGACCATGTTTATAAAAAGGGAAAAGCACGGGCAAGTTTGACACTTAGTGAATTTTGAGAAACCGAGCACTTGAGAGCATGAGAAAAGTGTTGGGTATGTGTTATATTCTTTGCACAAATATCTCTATTGTCTGCTATGTTGCGCCATCGCAAAAGGGGGTTTGAGGGGGGTTGCTAGGCCGCCCCTTCGGTGGTTACAAGGGTTCYGGGGCAATGCCCTCGAGAAAGTTTTTTTTCCTCGAGAAACATGTTTCATTTTTGCCTTGTTTTTCATGTCACCTCGATTTTTGTGTCCATTGTTGGGAGGTTTTTCGGCACATGTTTTTTATCAATGGTTTTCTATTTCCGGTTAAGGAATTAGGGTCGTTGACTAATCCAGGTCATTGGATTATGGTTTTGGATGTCATTGGATCCTATATGTATATTGTATTGTAAACAATGTATTACTATGAATGAATATAGAATATTTTGGTTTTCCCAGTTTGGGTTTCGAGGGAAAAAATCTCTATGTAAGGTGTGTATTTTCCATTGTATATTTTATGTTTAATTGACAATCTATTTGCAGTGAAATATTGTACAAGGTTAAAATCTACATTTGGTATCAGAGATTTTTTGGATTTAGGGGGATTCCTTTGTGGTCAAGGGTTTGGTTTGGGACTGTGATAATCCTTGTTACCGTGGGAGATATGTGGTATTGATTTTTCAGGTGAAAAGAAATGGCGAGCAATTTGAAAATGGAGATTGAGAAGTTTAATGGGAAATTTTTTGAGTTGTGGAAGATCAATATGGAAGATCTGTTGGTGGACAGAGATTAGTGGATCATGGTGGATCTAGGTACTACACCTATAGGAACTTCAACAAATGACTGGAAAAATTTGGATCGAAAGGCGAAGAGGACAATTTGACTATGTCTCTCAGATTCAATATTACTGAATGTGTTAGAGGAAGTTACAAACAAAGATTTATGGGATAAGTTGGGGAAGTTGTATCAATCTAAGTCCCTAGTAAATAAACTATTCCTGAGAAAGAAGTTATATAACCTGAGGATGAGAGATGTAGACTCAGTGGAAGATCATTTGAACACCTTCAAACTATGGTAAGTTAGTTAGTATCTGTTGATATTAAAATTTCATATGAAGATAAGTGTATTAGTTTATTGTGCTCTTTACCAGACTCATGGGATAGTCTGGTTGTGGCCATAGGTAGTAATACATCTTCCTTGAATTTTGATGAAGTGGTCTCATCTTTGTTGTCAGAGGAGATGAGACGGAAGAACATGGAAGGACAAAGAACATATGCATTATTTGTAAGAGGACGCTCCCAGGAAAGAAATAGATCTAAGTCCTCGTGTGAGAGATCTAATTCTAAGGGAATATCTAAGTCTCTTGGAAATTTTGTAAAGGTATGTTGGAGATGCAGATCATGAGGCATGGTTGGTTGAATCAGGTGCATCATTTCATATGACTCCCCATAGGGAGTGGTTCTGTGAATATGAAAGGTATGATGGAGGTAATGTTTTTCTAGGTGATGACTCGACAACCAGAATCATAGGTCAAGGAAAAGTCAAGTTGAGGCTCATAGATGGAAGAATTAGAACACTACCTGGTGTTTTTCACATCCCAAGATTGGCCAGAAATTTGATTTATGTAATCAAAATGGACGATGGAAGGGTAAAAACAATATTTGAAAATGAAACCTGCAAGATGATTCGAGGAACAATGGTGCTGCTGAAGGGAGTTCAGTTTGGAAATCTGTATAAGCTGGAAGGAAGCACTATTAGTGATGGATGTAATAGTTCCATCGTTCCTGATATTGGAGTTGAAGAAGAAAAAACTCCTATAGTCTCTGGATAAAATATTATGCTATGGGATCAAATACTGGGGCATATCAGAGAGAAGGGTATTTGACTACTTCATGGTAAATTTATGGTTGAAGGTATGTATAACTTATCTCTGGATTTTGATTTTTGTGAAAATTGCGTATATGGGAAGAAAAATCGGGTAGGATTCCCCTCTAGTGCAATGAGGGCAGAAGGAATTTTGTAGCTAGTTCACAGTGATGTGTTTGTACCTGTGTTGGTTCCATCATTGGAAAAATATGTGTACTATGTCTCATTTATAGATGACTTCTCGAGGAATACTTCGATATATTTTCTTAGGAATAAATCTAAAGTCTTTGATAGGTTTAAATATTTTAAGGCTCTTGTTGAGAATCAAACAATGAAAATAATTAAGGTGTTGAGGACATATAATGGTGGAGAGTTCTGCGAGAATAAATTTGAAGAATACTGTAAGAAGTGTGGTATAACAAGGAAGAAGACTACTCCATATACACCTCAGTATAATGGAGTTGCAGAAAGGATGAACATGACGTTGATGGAAAAAAAAGGTGCATGCTTAGTGGTGTCAGGTTAGGGAAATAATTCTGGGTAGAGGCAGTGGGTACTGCATGTTACCTGGTCAACTGATCACCCTCAACAACGCAGGATGAAAATAATCCACAAGAGGTATGGAATGGTAAGAAACCTTCTCTCACACATGTCAAGGTATTTGGTTGTGAGGCCTATGTTCATGTTCCAAAGGAAAACAAGATTAAGCTAGATAAGAAGGCTGAAAAGTGTGTCTTTATTGGGTATAAAGATGGTCTCAAAGGTTATAAGATTTGGAAGCCAGAAACTAATAAGGTTTTGTATAGCCGAGATGTGGTATTTAGAGAAATGAAGGATGTTGTTAAATAGTAAGTCCTACCAAGTAAGGAATAACTAGAGAAAATAGAGTTTGATTTAAAGGATGATGAATCTGACTCTACAGAAGAACATGAATCATAAGAAGAAGATCCACATACTCGAGTATTGAGGAGATTGGTTTGATAAAGAAGGCTACCAGAAAGGTATACTCCATCTGATTTCCATTCAAATTTTTCTTTGTCTATTATTGATGATGATCATAGAACTGTCAAGGAGGCAGTGGATTCAGAGGATGGAAAGATCTGGAAAAAGGCCATGGATGAAGAAATGACAACCTTGGATAAGAATGAGGCTTGGTATCTAGTGGATTTTCCAACTGGAATAAATCCCATTGGAAACAAATGGGTATTTAAAAATAAGTTGAATGCAAAAGGAAAAGTGGAGAAATACAAAGCTCAGTTAGAAGCAAAGGGTTATTCCCGGGTTGAGGGAATTGATTTTGGTGATATTGTTTCTCCTGTTTCCAAGTTAACTTCTATAATATTTATGTTATCTTTTGTTGTTGCATTTTATTTTGAAGTAGAACAATTGGATGCGAAGACAACATTCCTACATGGGGATCTGGAAGAAGGAATCTATATGAAGCAACTAGAAGGATTTGTTGTGAAGGGAAAGAAGGAGCTGGTATGCAAGTTGAAAAAGTCCCTGTATGGTTTAAAACAATCACCAAGGATGTGGTATAAAAAATTTGATACTTATATGTTGGGACTTGGCTTCGCAAGAAACAAAGAGGATCACTGTGTGTATTTTAAATTAATTGGTGATCATTTTATTTATTTGTTCTTGTATGTGGATGACATGCTGCTGATAGGAAATGACAAGGAGATTATCCAGGATGTGAAAACTTAGTTGTCCTATAAATTTGACATGAAGAATCTCAGTGCTTCAAATTTCATTTTGGGCATGGAAATTAAAGGAGATAAAAGAGGAAATTATGGTTAAATTAGAGAAAATATGTCAAGACAATATTGCAGAGGTTTAATATGCGGGAATGTAAGCCGATCAAGGTCCCTATTCATGTTGGTGTAAAGTCATCTTAGGACCAGTGTCCCAAGACACAGGAAGAGGAGGAGGACATGTCTCGTATTTCATATGCGAGTGCAATTGGAAGTTTGATGTATGCAATGGTTTGTACTAGACCGGACATTGCACATGTAGTGGGAGTTTTGAGTAGGTATATGTCAAAACTAGGGAAGGAGTATTGGACAACAGTAAAATGGGTTTTCAGGTATTTGTGTGGCACTGCTAGATATGGATTGTGATACCAAGGAATACCAAGATTAGAAAGAGTGTTGGACATACACGACTTTGTGAATGAAGACTGGGATGGAGATCTAGATCGTAGGAGCTCTACAAGTGGGTATGTGTTTAACCTATTTGGAGGAGAAATCCATTAGATGAGAAAAATATAAGTTGTAGTGACACTTTCAACTACAGAAGTTGAATACATGGAAACCACTCATGCAAGTAAGGAATCAGTATGGTTACATATATTGTGTTCAGGTATTGGGTTGGTATATCAAGATGTAAGGATATATTGTGACAGTCAGAGTGAAATTTTTCTGGCGAAGAACCCGACTTATCATTTAAAAAAAAAACATATTGATATTCAATATCACTTTATGAGAGACATGGTTGAAGAAAATAAAGTATTGTTGATGAAGGTGGAAACTTTGAAGAATGTTGCATATTCATTAACAAATATGTGAGCACTGATAAGTTCTCTTGGTGTAGAGGATCCATGGGCATTGTTGCCCTAGATTTTTTACTATGTAACCCTGTAACCCTTTGTATGCAAAGAAAACAAAAAGTGGGAGAATGTTGGGTATGTGTTATATTATTTGCATGACTAGATGTAGTGTCTGCTATGTTGCACCAGGTGCGTAGGGGGGTTTGAGGGGGGGCCTCTAGGCCCCACCTTCGAGGTTTGTAGGGGGGGAATATCCCCCCTGTGCGGGGGTTCGGGGACAATTCCCCCGAGATTATTTTTTACCTCAGGAAACATGTTGCATTTTTGCCTCATTTTTTGTGTCGCCTTGATTTTTGTGTCCATTGTTGGGATGTTTTTCGGCACATGGTTGTTTTCGATGGTTTTCTATTTCTAGTTAAGGAATTAGGGTTTTTGACTAATCCAGGTCATTGGATTAGGGTTTTGGGTGCCACTAGCTCCTATATGTATATTGTATTGTAAACAATGTATCAATATGAATGAATATATAATATGTTGGTTTTTCCGATTTGGGTTTCTAGGGGAAAAATCTCTGTGTAATGTGTGTATTTTCCATTGTATCTTTTCTGTTCTTTTATTGAAAATATATTTGTAGTAAAATATTGTACAAGGTTAAAATCTACGTAAAGGGTGATAAATAAATATAAGAAGTCAGTTGATTATGTGCAAGACTAATTAGATGGCACCCCCGAAGGTTGGTGCTCCTAGTCAATTTGTACGAGTAACCCGATAGTCAGGGAGGAAGAAAGAAAGAATGGAAGAAACCTAGAATTGTGTGGAGCTTGAGGATGTGAAAACATTAGAGACCGAATCATTCATTACCACTAGGATAGAGGAAGAACTATCAACCGTGCAAAAAGTGCAAGTGGTTCAAAGAACAACAAACCCTAACAGTGGTGCAAGCCCTAGTTATGAAAACCCTGCAACAACATAGGAAAAGGAGAAAAAGAAGAAAAAATTTGGCGTAGAGGAAGTCCTAGTTGAAGACATCACAGGCCAGTAGGAAATGGAGGGAGTAGTAGAATAAAAAGCTGAGGATGAAGAAACATAAGAAAACCTAGCTGTGAGTCAAAAGAGGAAAGAACCAAGCATGGTGGATATTACTTTACCCCATTTTTCAAACGTTGTAGTCGTAGTGGAAGACATGCTAGGGAAGGTGCAGAAGCTAAAGTATGCAGAACATGATATAACTGACACAAAAAAATTTCTTGATTTCACACAGGACGCGTAGTTGGAGAACAGGGGGGGAGGTAGGACCCCGAGGGAAGCCTATTTTGGAGACCACACAATGGGTTACATGCCTCTATAAGTTAGGTATTATGAATATGTTAGACATACTGCATTTTGGGCGTGGTAAAAATGTGGGCTTTTGTGGGTACATGGAGGTATCTTGTGGATGGACAGGACAGTCCCCATTGACGTGGATATCATAGCTAAGATCATAGGGTCGCCTACCATCGAGGTAAAGCTAGAGGACTATTTGGATAATAAAGACAAGGATAAAGAGATTGCAGAGAAAGTAAAATCATAGTTCAAGACAAACAAGGGAACCTAAGGACTAAGATCAATGATATTAATGACCATGCAACTAACTTTGCTACAAATTTGATGGCTTGCAAACTGTTGAGAAAGTGCAGAAAGGAAGAATCCCCAACAGGATTTATAAAAATAGTTGCGTAGTGTGAAAAGGGCGTAGTATTTAGCTGGGAACCATACTTGTTGAGCCAATTTTTGATAGATTATAGAGATTCACAGGATAATGGAACATAATTCTGTTAATCCTGGTTGCTAATAGTGATAGCATTGGTGGGATGGAAGGAGCCCAAGTTTTCATATTTTCTAGACAGGGAGGGGAAATTTTATGTAGCGTGCTATGAAACTTTGTGGCAGGTAAAGGACCCCAAGAACCAACATGCCAACAATGTGGTATTTTCCATGTTCTTAGAGGATATGCAATAAAATACAACCAATGTTTGGAGGATCCTAGTTGAAGTGGTTCAAGGAAATGAAGTGATTTCTAATTTCAAAGATTCAAGACATCATTTATGGATTCATGCCACAAGGGACCCAAAGAAGAAGTGGGTGGAAATGAGATATTGCACCTCACGTGAAGAAGCAGACTGTATGGTGAAATATTTTCTTGTGTAGTGGAAGGTTCCAACAACATAAAATAAAGGAACAAAACCTAAAGAGCCAACAAAAGTGGGAACATCCAAAAAGACAAGAATTCCAACAGAAAATACAAGGAAGGTTGCAGAGTGCGTCCAAGCTTCAGGAAGCAACATAACCAAAAAAAATCCAAGAAAGAAAGAGACAGTGTCAAGGACATAAGTAAAAGGGAATGGCGAGAAGGATAGCTCTCATCCAAAGGAAATGAAATATGGGGAAACAACACAGAAGAAAACTGAGGTGCAAGCTTCAACCCCAAAAAAGAAGATAACATGAACACAAGAGGAAAAAATAAGGAAAAAGATGAAGTATCATAAGAATCCTCCAACCATCACTATTACATAGGACGATGTCGAGTTGGTTGTAGAAGAAGTCCAAGACAGAGGAGAGGATTTAGTACGCGTAGAAGAGGCACAAAGGGAATAAATCATGGAAAAATTAGTAGAATTACATGACATATTATAGAGACAACAACTAAATCTCTCACATCATCCAGCAACGCAACATAGAAAAAAAGAATAGGAAACATTTGTGCAGAAAGAGAAAGTAGAGACCATGAAGACAATAGTAGTGAGCAATGACAGATTCAAAGTCACATAATAAATGTTGGAGGTGGATGAAAACACAATGCAAAGACTAGTAAAATACATGGAACATATGGAGTGGGTCCTAGAGAAAATACCCACAAAGGCGTTATATGGACTGCAAGAGAGTGTAATGAAGGAAGTACAATCTAGAGCTAGGGTGGATGCCACCAACCTAGCACTCGGCTGCAAGGTAAAGGAGATTTTACAAGTAACATGTGAGCATATCACGCTGGAAAAGGAGGAAGAGAAGAAACACACAGATAATTTAGAGAAGAATCTTTCAGAGGTATACAAGAGCATACTAGAGTGCGCATAGGCAGAGGAAATTATAGCATAAGAGAAGATACAACAAATTGTGCATACCATGGAAATATACAAATAATAAATAACAAAGTTAATAGATAATTTAACTCCGAGCACACCTCCATAAATATGAGAGTAGAGAGAGAAAGAGGCTACTGCATACCTAGAGAGTATAACGCAGGAGGTTAAATAAGTGGTATAATTGTATAACATGATTGCACATATTTGGAAAAGCCTATAAGAGGATGAAAAGATATAGTAGTCGGAGAAGAGGGAGGAAACATTGAACTTGGTGGTTCAGGACTTGAAGAAGAGAGAAAAAACCATGAACATATCCTTTAGAATGAAGGTCACGCAGGAAATGAAAAAATTTCAGGTAGAAGTAAAGACTGTGCATGAGAAGAAAGAAGAAAGGAAGGCTCAGTTAGAGCCATTTTAACAACAAGTCGAAGGAATGATAGACGAGCTCCAAATAGAGAAGGGAAGATGGGAACATGTGCTAGCAAAAATAAGATAAGTGATAGGAGAGCACGTAACAACGCAAGTGTTGTGTTGGTTTATTCACATGGGTGAGCAAAAACACAATACTTGCATGCTTAGTTAAGTCAAATAAACAAGAAAAAAATTTGTGAGTTGATTAGATAATTAAATACACATGAAACAAAGAAATAAAACTAAAAACAACTAAGAAATAAAAGTTAGAGAAGCTTGAAAGAACTAGAACCATGAAAAGAAAAAAATGACCAATATATAGATACCAATGGATCAATATATTGATAGGATAAACACCGTAGAGAAAGACAGGGACTTATGAGTCCCCTCTTCCTCCTTGGGAGGGCTCTTTAGTTCCCTAATAGAGAGCTATTCTCTTCATGCAATGGAAAGTAACAATGATGAAGAAATACAATGCCAATTCCCTCAAGAGGCAAGTGGAATGGCCCTTGCAATGGTGCTTGAATGATTCCAAGAGAAAAGAGGATTCTCAAAGAAGAATTCTTGTAGCACAAAAATACCTTGAAGTTATTATTTTTCTATCACATCCATGGCACATATTTATAGCATCCATTCATGGCAAGATATAATTGGTTCATAGTGTGAACAAGGGGCCTTTTAGGGCACTTCCTAGCTTTTGACCAGCCTCCAAGATAGATTTTTCTCAGATATGATTGTCAAATCATGTTGGGGGTTGGAATAGAAGTGGTTGAGAGGTTGAAAAGATTCATAAATACGTCATTCATGGAATTGCACAGATTTTCTCGTAGACAGTCCTGCATATTGTGCACAGTGCACGTTGAGGGCTGTGTTAGCCTGTGCATTCTGCACACTGTGCACGTGATTCCTTTGGTGAGTTTGTGCACTTTGAGTTTTGAACCAAGTATGTAGTTTTTTTTTCCTTTTGGATGGATTTTGGTGCTGTAGGTGGACAAATTGCTATTGGAATTGAATTCTTTCTTCAACCGTTGTATGCAATGTTGTTGACAATTTTTCAGTGATAATAGATGACCCCTTAAGTGTGAGGTTAGGAGCATACATATAGCCAAATGCATCAGTGTTTATTTTTCTAAGAGTGCCATTTTAAGGAAGAGTGAAGAGAGTAACTGCAAGAGCGATCCATCGGAGGGAGAGGGAAAATTGTGGGACCCAAACCTTTCTCTAGGAAAAAATAAAATTTTTGTACAAACGAGGCGGGCATGCCCCATGCTCATTTTATGAGACCAAAATGTGGGACTGTAATTGATGATGGATGATGATGTAGATAAATTAAACGCCCTCGGGGGTGGTTTATAACAACATATGACAGTTATGAATGGTGAACGAGCTCTGAAGTGAGTTAAGGATGACTGTAAAAATTGTCGATGGCTCATAGGCATTGGTGGCCTAACTAATTCAGAGGTCTTTGGCTGGTATGAAAAAACTGCAATAGTCACATAGTAAGACCCATTGTAACATGTGATTTTTATGTAGTCAAATGTTATGGGGGTCAACGGAATAGAAAATCAATGATGATTCTTTCTGTGCCATCCGAGACTCCTCATTGAAAAGGTAACAAGAGTTAAGATATTTATGTCCTTCTAGAAACTGTGCTAATGTCAACAGAAAGGGAGACACGACACTAAGAAGCTAAGGGATTCTTGAAATCCACTAAGTAATAGATGATATCAAGTATTGACGGGTAACATGAACGAAGTCAAGATGTTATGGGACTCAAGACTACCCTTGGGGGACTATCTCCCAAACCAAAATTTTCCCAAATTCCCTTTTTCTACTCCCCAATGGAGTCGTCAATCTGTTGTGTTGGCTTTGTCACATGGGTGAGAAAAAACACAACACTTGCATTCTTAGTTAAGTCAACTAAACAAGACAAAATTTTGTGAGTTGATTAGATAAACAAATACACATGAAACAAAGAAATAAAACTAAAAATAACTAAGAAATAAAAGTTAAAGAAGCTTGAAAGAACTAGTACCATGAAAAGCAAAAAATGACCAATATATAGCTACCAATGGATCAATATATTGATAGGTTGAACACCATAGAGAAAGGCAGGGACTTATGAGTCCCCTCTTCCTCCTTGGGAGGGATCTTGAGTTCCCTAATAGAGAGCTCTTATGTTGATGGAATGACAAGTAAAAATGGTGAATAAATAAAATTCCAATTCCCTCAAGAGGTGAGTGGAATGGCCCTTGCAATGGTGCTTGAATAATTCCAAGAGAAAAGAGGATTCTCAAAGAAGAATTCTTGCATCATAAAAATACCTCGAAGTTCTTATTTTTCTATCACACCCATAGCACATATTTATAGCATCCATTCATGGCAAGATATAATTGGTTCATAGTGCCTTTTAGGGCACTTCCTAGCCCTTTACCAACCTCTAATCTATATTTCTCTCAGATATGAGTGTCAAATAGTGTTGGGGGTCAGACTAGAAGTGGTTGAGAGGTCGACAAGATTCATAAATGCATCATTCATGAAAGTGTGTGGCTTTTCTCATAGACAATTGTGCATCTTGCACACAGTGCACGTTGAGGGATGTGTTAGCCTGTGCATTATGTGCGTGCTTCCTTTGGTGAGTTTGTGCACTTTGATTTTTAAACCAAGTATATAGTTTTTTTTTCCTTTTGGATGGATTTTGGTGTTGTAGGTGGACTAATTGTTGTTGGAATTGATGTCTTTCTTCAACCGTTGTGTGTAATGTTGCAAACGATTTTTTAGTAATAACAATAGGGCTTGGCGACACTAGCACAAAAGAGCATAGAGGATAAAGAGAAAGTGACAGAATTAGGAAATACATTTTAGGTGCTGGAGGTAGCACTGCAGAAGGTGCACTAAGGCTAAGTGGCTTGGGACAAGCCACATGTTAGTGTTTGGGGCATGTTGGAGCAAGCATGTTTGGAGAACAACACAACAAGCGAGGCATATCGTACCAAGAAGGAGAGCGCACCACTTTTTTAGGAAAATCAACATGCGTGACAGGATTTATGGAAATCCAACGCAAATGTGGAAAAACCTAGCCTAGTTAGGGTTAGGGTTTTGGGATGCATTGTAAGGGTTTCCAACCCAATTTTGTAATAAAAATAAGGGGTATGAGGTAGATTAGAGAATCATTATAGGCATCTATCGATCCTTAGAAGTATATTGTCATATTTTTGGAGAACCTATTTTGGATTTTTTGGGAGTTGAGGTTTGTTTGAGAGTTGTAGAGCTCAGATGAGGTCGAAGTAGTTGAGTGTCAGGTCGCACGATGTGGAGATTGGTGCGATCTTGGTCCGCATCACCACTATTTACTCTAATGTAATGCATGCAACACCCTTTGATGAATAATAAAATGAGCAAAAGATCTTTGTGGATGTATCCCCAGGGGGTGAACCACGGTAAAACCATGTGTGCAATGTTTTACTATTTTTGCAGTTATCATTGAATGGTTAGATAGATGAATGGTTGATTTATTTATAGTGCACACTAGATTAAATATGCAAATGAATGAATGAATGAATGGATATGATGAATAATATAATAGAATGCATGGTTAAGTAGAAATAAGAATTAAGAAAGAACATCCCCCAATCCCTTCCATGAATGTAGACATCTGCATCCTGCAGTACCCCATAAACCATCTTGGGTGAGAATGCAATGTGCACTACGTGCATATTGTAGCCTTCGGTTTCACCAGAAGGGCCAATGGTGATAAGGGTTTTGTTGGAGAACTAAGGTAGAACCCAATTCAACACATAAGTCCAATAAAGATAAATATTTTAAGGTCAGATAATGGAGGAGAGTTCACATCATATGAATTCAAAGAATTCTTCGGAGAAGTTGGGATTAGGAGGGATCTCACTACTCCCTACAATCCCCAGTATAATGGTGTGGCAGAAAGAAAGAACCAGATGATAATGGAAGCAATAAAGACTATGATTCATGATCAAGATTTACCAATGCATCTATTGGAAGAAGAAACCATGACTATTGTATATGTGCATAACATAACTCCTTACCGTATACTTGGGAACAAGACACTAAAAGAAATGTTTACAGGAAAAAATCCAGAAGTCAACCACCTGATAATATTTGTCTATCCAGTATATGTGCATGTTCCCAAGGATAAGAGATCAAAGTTGGATCCTTCAGGAAAGAAGGGCATATTTGTTGGATATAGTGAGACATCGAAGGAATGCAATGTCTACATCCCTGGTCACAGGAATATTGACACTAACATAGATGTTATATTCGATGAGGATGTAGCCTTCGATAGATCGAGGAAAAATCATACATATGAGGTCCATGATGAGGAGCCTTAAGCCCCTAGGATTGCAAATAAAGATACAAGTGTTACAAGGAAAATCTCTCTATGGCTAGGGTGAAACACAACAGATAGGTATGACTGTAGAAATCGATTCAATTCCAACATATGCTATATAAACTAATGTGCAAGAGAGGTAAGAAAGAGGCATACCTCATCCAAATGTTTGATGATGTCCACCATTGAGCACTTCGACCCAAAGCTTTATACCTGCAACAAGTTCTCAAAAAACAAGCAGAGCAAGTATATTGTGATAATATAACAGGTTAACACATTAGATAGCATAATCCATTAATATACAAAACAAACATCCCCATGGATCATAATACATATATTTTCAAAATATCAATTGGACGGGAAAGGAATATTTCTATTAATAAATGATCAGTAGAAGTGATAATATTACAGAATTTCGTGTCGGCACAGTTCAGAACCAAGAAACTGAGTTCCTTCCAACTAGGCCTCCACCACTTCAATCCTCCACCAAAGGAAATATTATATAAGGGAGACAAATAGGTTCTCCATCAATAAGGGAAGATCTTGGGGGTTTAACACTGTGTTCAGACTTAAAGGACAAAGGCATGCAGACTCAATATGAAGTAAATAATTTCTCCAGAGTAACTTTTCTCTTAAATTTGAATTATGTCCCCTCTTCCATAGCTCATAATTGGATTCTTTATATCCTTCAAAATGCAACTGAAGGGCCGAGTCAGAATATTTCCAGTATATGGAAGGCCAAGGATCAAATATCTCCTGTCGTGACATGGAAACCCAACATTTAATTTTGATTTTCTAGCACAAATGTTGATGTATGTGGGTTGTAGTGGAGCAGCCAATGTATACGCTTGCTGTATAGATTGCAAGGTGCATACAAGTGGAAAAATATTTATTTTTGTCTCTGGATTTATCAATCAGGGAAAGTAAGCCTCCATGGGGGAATGGAATAAGGCCCTCTCTGCAAGATTGCATAGGGCGAGGCAAATCTTGCTCTAACAGATGCCTCCTAATGTGTGAAGTCAGAGGAGTATCTGAGATGGTTGAAATACAATATAAATAACTCAGGATTGGAGTGGTAGAGAACCAACTGGATGAACTCGATCGCTCATTACATTTTGCACTGAATTTACATACATGGCTGCCAAAAATACACTGCAAATCCATGTGAAAATATACCAAATAAGTGTCTGTGGCCATGAATAGGAAAATAAAAATGCGGTTACATGCCAATATTTGTCATGGTCATGAACAAGGTCCAGTAGAACTAGTCTCAAAACCAATCTGAAGATATTTGTATACCATGGAGTACAATCTAATCTCCCATGATCACTAAAGTCATATAGGTACTAGTCCAATGAAAAGGAAGCAACAACTCATGAAAGTTGTAGCCACATAGTGATGTCAAGTCTTCTACATAATCCACTAAAGGTGAAATTCTACATCATGTGAATAAAGGAGTTGAGGTTGAACACAATGAGACATCATTTGAATATTGGTCATTGAGGTATATCGTTAACAAATGTGAGACAACGTACCAATAATGAAAGTAGGTATCAAGGCACCGAGTACATTCTTACAAGTGTGAATAAAGGATCTGGTTTCGAACACCTAAAGAATCCATCGATCAAGAGACATTGATGTATTCCCAACTGTCGATTGCGAGAGAGACTACCACTAATGACTACAAGACTCAAGGTACTCATAAGACTCCAATCCCCGATTCCAGAATAAATGGGCTGATGTCGATGGAAGGATACCCACTGAAAGGAGAGAATTAAGGCATATCTCATCAGTCAGCACGAGGTACAAAGCAGGAGCTTCATGATTTGGTGTAAATTGGATGAAGAAAAAGTTCACGAACCAATGACCCTGTGTGTCTTTCGCGTGTGCCAATTGCAATAAGTACACAAAAAAGACCCTCTGAATAGCATCCAATGATGAAAAAATGATGACAAAGGCGAGGAAACCACCAATAAGGATAATGGCATCCAAGACACTGCATGAATCCCAATGTGTGAATAGATGTCTTGTCGTCAAACACAAGGGAAACTACCCGGTCAACGACCAATGATGAAATGTCAATTGTTGGGTTCAAGGTTACCTACCAATGATGAAAGTAGGGCCAAGGTACATGATAGGACTACAATATCATGTGATTCTAAGACAAACTGAGGGTATGACC
Source organism: Picea mariana (assembly GCA_032191745.1). Taxonomy (NCBI): domain Eukaryota; kingdom Viridiplantae; phylum Streptophyta; class Pinopsida; order Pinales; family Pinaceae; genus Picea; species Picea mariana. The sequence goes on along the minus strand of JASDQU010010040.1, from coordinate 78,230 downwards.
TACATGAAAAGTTAAGAGTTCTGAGAAGTGGCCGACACAGATTGATAGACTTCCTTTGAACAAGAGCATGAGACATATGGTGGACTCTAGCAGCATAGACCCAATGATAAAATCATGAGATGTAGGAGGCATCAATGAAGTTCTCTGTAGAGAATGGAAGAGTAACTAGTCAGTAGAGAAGATTCTGCAACGAGCTCATCTTCCTAAGGCCATGCTAAACCCAAAATTATGATGAATGGACTCAAATAACTTTGTGCTCTGTTCTAAGGCGACACTATTGTTGCCGATATAAGATAATACTCCCTTCCTACCCGTCTTTTTTTGTTTTTTCATAACAAATGAATGCTATGATACATACGAGGAAACGAGTGTCACAAGTAAGAAAAACTAGTTCCAGCAGTGGAACATACCTATGCTCAATGCAGGGAAGTGCATGTAGGAGATGGACACTCGGGGGATGTTTCTTCCTAGGTATAGGGTGTCAAATTGAGAAGGATATAAACAAGGCTCTGCTTGGTTGAGGATGAAAAACTGTTGAGGCAGACAGTTTATAACACAAAGTGAGAACCGGTTATAGGCTCAATACTACAAGCAAGGGAATGAGATGCAATCACAACTTAACACCAAAAAATGTCATTTTTTATGTCTTTTAGTCTACTTGGTGTGAAAAAGGGATAAAATTGTGCCAAATAGACGTCTCTTAAAAACCAATTTACGAGTGTGAAAAATACAAGTTCACTCAGCGATCTTTTCACTTTTTAATAATGAGTTGGAAAAGAGCTTAACGAAGACTCATGATTTTTCAAATCCAATTTAATGAGTGTGAAAGGGACAAATCACTCAAAAATATTTTCTCTTTTTCAGACGAGTCGGAAAAGAGCTTAACTAAGACTCGTTATTTTGGTTCTAATCAATATGTAATGGGGGAGGCCAAGGCTCCCATACCAGCCTTCTGTGGAATGTTAGTATTTTACGAATAGCTGACATAAGATGTGGAAAACCCAAAGCTCTCCAAGTCGAGGAGGATAAAGCACTAACTGAGTAGATAGTCTATGTGATAGATTGGATAATGCCTCTTACTAGAAAAGACATAGGCAGGGGTGTTGGATACCCCACAGAATTATTCCAGTCGAAAGTGATCTCCTCAAAACCAGGAGGGAGAGGATTTGGTGAAAGAACAACTCTCTCTCGTTCAAAAGGTGTAGTATCAGGAATATTGATGACATGATTGAAGGATGCATCACCCTCCACAAAGAGAGTAGGATTGAACAAAGATTTCACTGGTATGACCATTTATTCAATTCTAGGTTGAAGAGGATGCAGGATAATAGGGATAAGGGATACATCACCCTCGAGAACGGGGGTTTGATCAAGAGAGGATTGCGATGGCGTTACTATCATTTCAATTGGAGGAACAAGGTGTGGGGAAACCACAGATGCCTCATAATCCAAAGGACCCTTAGCTGAGCCCCATGCTTCTGGTATCCTAGCCATGGCTGGACATAAACGAGTAAGATGACTTCCTTCACAAGTCCTACAAAGTAATTTAGGATTATGTTTGAGGTGTATGGACTTCTCAATACCCCCAGTGTCATTCAAGATGGTCGACGACATACTATCAACGTGAAAAGAAAAGGTGGGGGATTCATCTCCTACATGGTACTCATAGGTCAGAGATGCGGCATTGATATAACTTGTGGCAACTAAAGTGGTGCCCCTAGCATGACTAGCAGTGATCGGGTACAGGTTGTCAACATAACCTRTAGAAGTTGTTGACCCATCTCCAACATGAATGGAAGAGGCTKGTGATGGAGCTCCAGTATGAATGACATTGACTGGACTAGTGGTGAATTGAGACATTTGATGCCAAGGTCCAGGGAAAGATTGACTTTGAAATATTGTAGGCCAGGAAGGGTCTTGGTTTACCCCCTGTCCCTGTCCGAAAAGGTAGTAACSTCCATTTAATTGATTCAGATAAGTTTGAATGAGMATCATCACCAAATTCTATGAAGAGACGGATGTATGATAAGGATTATTCGAGTGAGGATATATGTTGCCCCCTTGTAAAGGGGACCCATGAAGCGGATGGCCCGAACCGTAAAACTGATTCTTCTCGTATGAAACATTCGGGGATACATGAGGACTCACCATGGAAAAATTGTTTAAAGGAACTGACATGGCGGACGAAGGATACATGGATGCAGTGTAGTAGGTATAACAAGCACCCATCTGAGTATTGGCTCCTGAAAGAGCATAACCAGGATTGGATCCGTAAGAGGGGAGTTTCCAACCTCCCGTCGTAAAGGAAGGTTGAGGGAAATGACTCATATCAAATGAAGATGTAGGCATTGGGGCCATGGTGCTCCCAGATCCAATGCTAGGATTCATATAAGTGGACTAGGGAGAGGATTGCAATGGTGAAGGCGTATCAATGAGAGAATGAATAGAGACCCAAGGCATGGACTGAGTGATAAATTTATGCATACCATTATAAGAAACAGGAGGATTCATCCCCATGAATTAAGTGGGCATCATGGGGTAAGCAACAGTAAGTGAGGGAGCCAAAGGGACTCCACTATCCATAATGAGGAATCAATAAAGACTCTTAAGGTCAACTAGTAATAAAAAAGCACACCAAAAGTCAAATGAACAATATTCATGCAAATGGGGTAAAGTACTGAGTGGCCTCCCTCCCTAAAGAAGGTATGTCTCACCCAAGAGGGGCCTCAGACTCCCCGCTAAATATCAGAGGTAATAGAATTAGTTATAGGGGCCCTCGTGGGCTTAACAACTAGTCGGTTAGATCCCCCCAGAGAGGTAATCCTCCATAAAGGTTGTGTGTTGTCCGACCCCTATCTGACCCAAGGTACTTGCAGAATAACCCCTGCAAGTAACCTATGAGATACCAAAGTCAATAAACTAATAAACCACTGTATAACTGATGCATAGGAGAGCAGTCGTAAGTCCGGATCACTGTATGGGCAGGGTAGAAAATCCCAAAACCTTGAAAGAACCGCCTCTCACAGAGGTATGGGAACTACCAAGATCCCCAAATACGAATAAATCCATAGAAATATCTTTGATGCTAGGCGAGTATCAGGGGGATATCCCTTCAACCGACTTCGTGCAACCTCATGATTAACTCTGGTGTGAATGGAGCCTCCTGATCTTACCAAATATACAATGGCCTTGTCAACTCCCTTTCTCAAACACATATGTTGATTTAATTGCCTTGGAGAAGTTTACTCACAAAATCCTATTCCAAGGCACTAAATCCTAGGCTAGTTTGTGCACCCTAGAAAATAAAATCATTACTAATAAATTTTAAATTATAGCATTGATTTTATGGCCGTGATTACTCAAAAAGGTATGGTGATGAAACTCATGGTGTTATGACTCTGCAAGAAAGTAAATATGAAAATAATGAAAAGTCCTAACTTTAAATTTTAATGCATGATATGCTCCTAAAATCGATGCAATTTTCAAATTCAAGTCTGTGATTTAGAAGTAAAAATGCAATCTTTCACTATATGCACTAAGCTAATGATAAAAACTCAAAATAAAAAAAATGCCAAGAAATGAAAAATGCCTATTTGTTTTGTATTTTCAATATATCGAAACTGAAAATGCATGGAGTGAAAAGTAACTTGATATATAACCCTACTGTGTATAAAAGAGAGATAACTCAAGCAAGATATCAAGCAATGAAACACCTAGACCAATGTACAAGGACAATAAAAATGAAAAGATGAAGAGAAAAGCTTCGCCCAAAAATTCAACCAAAAGAGGGTTTCCTTTCATCCCACAAGTGCTCAACAAGCACTACAAGTACCTAAGAAGGGTCAGCAAGCATCAAATCCCACCCAACAAACACCAGACCAAGCAAGAAGGCAAGGAAGAAATGTGTATGCAAATGTTTGGGCAAACAGAGCATACATACACAACTTGCAATGAGACAACATGCGTGTATACATGATTGTCAAGAAAAAAGGCACGTATATGCTTTGAAACAAGGCTAGGAAAGGGAGAAAGGTTGAAAACTCAGACCCAAAGTGAACAGGCGCTGTCAAGCAATGATACGACAAGAACCGCAATAGAAATGAGAGCAATATAAGAAGAAAAGTACATCAAACCCTAAGAAAGAAGATTCATCCCCAGCGGAGTCGCCAATTCTATTATGAGGAAAATCTCTCTATGGCTAGGGTGAACCACAATAGACAGGTATGATTGTAGAAATCGACTTAGTTCAAGCATATTCTATATAAAATAATGTGCAAGAGAGGTAAGAAAGAGGCGTACCTCATCCAAACGTTTGATGATGTCCACCGTTGAGCACTTCAACCCAAAGATTATACCTTCAAAAAGTTCTCAACAAACAAGAAGAGCAAGTATATAGTGATAATATAATAGGTTAGCACATTATATAGCATAATGCATTAATATACAAAACAAACATGCCCATGGATCATAATACATATATTTTCAAGATATCAATTAGATAGGAAAGGAGTATTTCTATTAATAAATGATCAGTAGAAGTGAAAATATTACAGACTTTCGTGTTGGCACGGTTCGAAACCAAGAAATCGAGTTTCTTCCAACTGGGCCTCCACCACTTCAATCCTCCACCAAAGGAAATCTTATATAAGGGAGACAAAGAGGTTCTCCATCAATAAGGGAAGAGCTTGGGGGTTGAACACTATGTTTAGACTTAAAGGACAAAGGGATGTAAACTCAATATGAAGTAAATAATTTCTCCAGAGTAACTTTTTTCTCAAAGTTGAATTCTCTCCCCTCTTCCATAGCTCAGAATTAGATTCTTTATAGCCTTCAAAATTCAACTGAAGGGTCGAGTCGGAACATTTCCAGTATATGGAAGGCCAAGGATTAGAGATCTCCTATCATGACATGGAACCCGACATTTAATTTTGATTTTTTGGCACAAATCCTGATGTACACGAGCTATAGTGGAGAAGCCAACATATACACTTGTTGTATAGCTTGCAAGGTGCGTATAAGTGAAAAAATATTTATTTTTTTCTATGGATTTATCAATCAGGGAAAGTAAGTCTTCATGGGGGAATGGAATAAGGCCCTCTCTGCAAGATTGCATAGGCAAGGAAAATATTTCTCTAACAACATGTAATGACATTGTACCAAAAGATTATTTTCAAGAAGATCATGTTATGGCAGAACCATAGAGACATGTAGATCCACCTTAAGAGATGATTAAAAACAAGAGAAGACGAGTGATCTAGGGGATCAAAATGTGCTCAAAAATCAAAGTACTCGGAATTGCTTGAAAATAGACTCGTTTGTAGGCCTCATCGTCATGATCCCAATGAAACTTTAACGGGTTCAAACAGACGTCGTATGCGAGAGATATCATGTTCTGTCCACTTTTCCAAATAGGAATTTTTTTTTCTCATTGCACAGTCTATACTACTGATTGTACAGTCCGTACTACTGATTGTACATACCGTATTGACACATGGTAGGGTGACGTGGAAAAATGTGTGGCAGGGTGACTAGGTAGGTGATATGGCAGGCTTGTATGTGGACCAATCCTGTTTGAACACATGGCATTCAGGATGACGAATAATATGGTGCCACATGGCCTAGTCATGGGTTGCCACGTGGAACGCCTCCGGTGTTTAAAAGTTTGTGGAGTCTGCGGGTGTCGAATCCATGACCTCCGAGGTAAGTGGAAGAGTGTTGGGGTAGGATGGGCCACCAACCTGCCTATAGTTTGTTCCTTACCCCATATCCATTAAACTATGTTTTAAGTTTGAACCAAGATTCATTCGGGTGCAAAAAGGATCAGGGCTAAGATCCAACCTTTGGAATCAACCACACCATAAATTCATAGTACGGAACTGGGGGGCACGGGGGAACCAGTGGTGCCAAGACTATGGACACTTTGCATCACATACAACCAACATGCAGTTTGTTCCAACGAATTCCAAATGGGTCTTGTTTTAGCGCCTAGGACGTGGCCATATGAGGGGAATACGACCAGAATCTCTGCCCCAAAAGGCGTTGGTTTCCTAATGGTGCACCAAATTTGATCGATTTGTGGGACAGGCGTGGGTGTTGGGTTTTGGCACGAAAATGTGCTCTGGAGCTAGGTTGTTCACACACAAGTGCGTTTTGGAGGACCAGAGACAACAAAGAATTGGGAGAAACTTCTAAGAAGTGATTCCTACTCAGTTTTGGCCAAACTAGGTGAAGGAAGAGCCTAGCTAGGGGTTTTTGGACATTCTGGAGCCATTGAAGCCATCTATTTTTTCATTCTGAGCATTGTAAAAAAATATTTTTGACACTTTGAGAATTAATGAAAATGATCCATTGGAAGCTGGACCAGGAGATGTAGCCCAAGAGAGGGGTGAACTCCTTTATCATTTTTTTGTGTTAATGTGTTTACTTTGATGGTTGTTATGTCTATTTATACTGCTAATTATTAAGTAAAAACTCATTAAGTTTTATGTGTTTGTAACTTGATCCTATTACCCAAACACATACAAATTTCACTTGAAATTTTAAAGAGACTCAAGCCTTTTGATTTTTAGATCAAGTTGGTATCATAGCATAGGTTTTTGAAGTTTTGATTGTTTGAAAGTGTTTGTTTTCTAATGCTTACAAGGTTGAAGCTCACAAGAGAAGAAGGTCAACTTGTAGAGCGAAGTTCTCAACTTTCAATAAGGAGAACTACACATTCACCTCAAGCTTCAAGGATATATTCACCAAGTATGGCTCATGAGGAGAGTCATGAAAATCTTACTTAAAAAGATGAAACTTTTAGAAAATATTTCTATGATATGACGGAGATGGTGAAAGTTTTATTTGAAGAAAGAAATGCAAGGTTGCAAGGTGAAAGCTCAAATCCTCCAAAGGGTAATGAATATAGTGGTGCTAAAACTCCAAAATGAAATGGAGGGAATCGTGATACTCCAACTCCTTCACCTCCATCTTCCACTTCTTCTACTATTTCACAACCAAATCCAAATTATCCAAAGGAACATGGTAAAATTCCTCCACAAACTCCTTTTCTTAAGCTTGATATTAATTTTGAATTTCCTATGTATAATGGAGAGGTAAATGCTAAGAAATTGGATAACTAGATTCGTCAGATTGAAGTGTATTGTAGGATACAAAAAATCAAAGATGATGAAACTAAGATTCATCTTGCTTCTCTGAGATTGGAAAATGCAACACTCATTTGGTGGGAAGCCAAAACTCAAGAGGACATGAAGAAACATGGTAATTTTTTATCCTCTTGGAATGATTTTATTGTTTCACTTAAAAGACAATTTACCCATTAGCATACATTCAGAAAGCTATTATGGATTGGAAATTTTTTAGACAAACTAAAGGGAAAAGTGTGCAAATATACACTCAAGAATTTAGAAGAAGATCTTTGATTTTGGGTATAGATTTATCTTCTCAAGAAACTTTACTCAAATACATTGAAGGATTGCATATCTACTTGAGGCACACAATAATTATGTTTAACCCTACAAATATAGATGAAATTTGTGTATAGGAAAATCATTTGGAAGCAAGAGGGAGGAATGAACCTCAAGAGGGCAGCAATAAACCTTTTGTTAAGGGAGGCAAGAGAAAGAGGAAATTCAAAGGAAATGGAAGAAAGAATGCTTCAGTCAAGAAAGAGGGAGAGAAAATCTCATGTAAACAATGTTCAAAGGATGGCCATGATGAAGACCATTATTGGAAACTTCATTATGAAATGAGACCCCAAAATTTCAGCCATAAGGGGAAACCAAATACTACTACAACTACCCAACATGATTTAGGTTCTGATTCGGGAGACGAAACAAAAATTACAACCATGGGTTTTGAAGGTAAGGATTCTATTGAAAGTACTAGTTCTTCAAGTAGTAGTAGCCTCAATGAAACTCAACATAAAAAAGAAAGAATAGAGATTTTCCACATAATGTTTATTTCAAAACATACCAAGATAGATACTCTTTTTGATACTGGATCTCAAGCAAACCTCATATCTGAAGACACTGTCAAGAAATTAAAATTGGAAACTACTCCACATCCTAAACCATATCATCTAGGATGGATATGTGACAATGCCAAGTTGCATGTGACAAGAAGGTGTAAACTTAGATTTGCCATCACTGCAAACTTTATAGATGAGGTAGAGCTTGATGTTATTCCATTGGATATTTGTAGTATTGTGTTGGGAAGCCCATATTTATATGATAGGTGAGCCATTTTTCATCGTCATGAGAGAAAGTATCATTTGTTTAAAAATGGAGTTGAGTACATTGTTAGAGAACATACAAAGAAGTTGAATTTTTCACTTGTAAATGAGGGACAAATGAAGAGATTAGTCAATTCTAGTAAGAATTTTGTCATCTTGATGATCAAACCCAAAGAAAATGTTGAAAAAGAATCTTTCCAAGGTTGTGATGCAAAGTTGAAATATGATTTATATGAGGTTGTTAACCAATATTGTTGTGCCTCTTTCATCACCTTAGTGAGAAAAATAGAGGTGCTTACAAGCTTAGTTGGGTTTGCTAAGCAGGACAGCTGGTAGGAAAATGGTTAGAGAAAGAAATATAAAACAACAACTAAGAATTAAAATAAGAAATAAAACAACAACTAAATCGATAAACATAGGGACATAAGGAGAAAAGAAACAATGAGACCCATGTCACCAATGATAAGGCTGATATTAGTGAAAAAAAACACCAAGAAGCAAAAGGACTATGAGTCCCTTCTTCCTCCAAATGAGGGCTCTTGGACCCCCATAAATAAGCTCTTCTTACAACTTTGAAAATGAAAATGAAAATGGTGAAAGAATTCTTTGCTAATCCACTCAAGGGGTGAGATGGATTGCCCAATGAAATGATGAAAATATACTCTTGGCAAGGATAGAAGATTCCTCAATAGAATAATGGAAGTATAACTTGGCTATGAATTCCTTGAAAAATAAAGTGTATCCATGGCCTTTTTATAACATTCCTTTGAGGTATTGTCCAACTAGTTTGTAGTGTGTAAAGAGGCTAATTAGGTCATTTCTAGGTCTTTGACCAGCCACCCAGTTGAATCCAGTCCAGATTTGAGTGTCAAATCAACTTGGAAGCTGAACCAGAAGTGGGTGGGAGGCCGACCACTCTCATAAATGCGTCGTTTCTTAGGTGCGCGGCTTTTTGCAACAACAGTCGCACATCGTGCACATGTGCGTGAATCTTGCGTTTCTGTTTTGCGCATGTGCACGTGCACCCTGTGTCTTCATAGCGCCCTTTAATTTTTGCACTAGTTGTATAGTTTTTGACCCTTTGGAAATGATTTTGTGTTAATTCTGGTCTATGGGTGACCTCATAACTGTTTGGCGATGTTCAATTCTTGTAACCGTTTGTGGATAAAATTTCAGTGATAACAGATGCCCCCTGATGGATGAGGTTAGGAGCATACGTATAGCCAAAATCCATCAATGTTTCTTCTACTGAGAGTGTTGTTGTAAGAGAGAGAGATAGTGGTATTGTCCAGAGCTATCCATTGGAGGGAGAAAGGAATCTGTAGAACCCGACCTTCCATAAGGTGTGTATAAATAAACTGTGTACAAACGAGGTAGGCATGCCCCATGCTCGTGTCATGTAACTCAAAAAGGGAATGAAGTGTTGATGTAGACAACTGCAGTGCCCTCAGGGGTGGTCGTGATAAAGGTAGAGGACAATTCTGTGGAGGAACATACTCTGAACAGTAGGCAACGATATCTATAAGAAGTATCACAGATTCTGTAGGCATTGATAACCCAGCCAAGTTCAGAGGTCTTCGACGAATATAAGAAATAACTGCAATAGTCGCAAAGTAAGACCCACCGTAACATGAGAAAGTGTTGACATCGAATGTTATGGGGGTCAATGACAACAGGGAGAAATTGTGGTTCTCCCTGTACCGTCCGAGATCTCTCATTGGATAGGTAATGGGAATCAAGATACTGTTGCCCTTCTGGAAAACTATGCTGATGTCGACAAAAGGGAGACGGGACTCCCAGAAGAAGAGGGCTTCGTGAAATCTACAAGGTGAGGTTAAGAATTGGAGGAGCTACATGGTCAAAGTCAATATGTATGGAGACTCAAGACTACCCTTGGTTGGGGGTATATGCAAAGTAGAAGTGGCCGCAACCGGTCAGCTAAGTCGAGTGTTAGGGGGACAACAAGACGTGGGATAAGTTGTGCCAGAGGCGGGACAAAGTGAACAAACTCAGAGGGTAGAGGCAAGTGGTTGGTGGGATACTCTGAATATCTGGATGATGTTGTCAAGGGTAGATGATAAGTAGTGCCCCAACCAAGGGCGACATGGGTTGCTTTGGCCAAAAAAGGGAAGAAATCCACCAAGGGTGACGACAGAAAAGGTAATGTAAATGTTGGAAACAAAGGCATTTGTACAATAAATAAAGAATAATTTGGGATAAGTGTACAAATACAGAAATGGGTGCCCCAATGTAACATGGTTGGCCCAGGTAGGGGACAATTTTCTTGGAGAACTGGTGGAGGGTGGGGGCCCCATGGGTGGGTTTCTGTATGAGTTAGGTAAAATGAAAGGAGATTTGCAGGGGGGCAAACTGATTGTGGATAAAATGGAGGGTTCATAATACTGCGGAGGTGCAGTCAAAAATAGAACCTTGAAGAGATAATCTGGGAGTCCGGTGGGAAAGCTAGCAAAATGAGGAGAATGAGTATGTGGCTGATTCGCGACATAATGGAATACTATTGGGACTCCCATCCCTAATAGGGTTGGAAAAAAACATGAGTGTCAATGTGCAAAAGGGTGCTATGAATGGGACAACTCATGTGGGGGAGTGCGCTACTAAGTGATAGTACCGAAGATGCAAATGGAGGTGTTGGTACTGCAGTGCCAGAAATGGGGATCCTAGAGGCAAATGTCAGAGGGTGTGACTGGAGATGCAAGTGAGATTCAAAGGGAATGACTACATGCCAGTGTTGAGTATATACCTGAAGGGGTTGCATTGATGTATGATGACCAAGTACCTGCACACCTGAAAACCAAATACCTGATGTGAACAATATCTGAAGAGAATCGAACATACGAGCATTTATTTGATAATTTTGAATATGCGCATGCGTACCTGGTCGGGGTATGAAACAAAATGGTGTCCTAGGGGATTAGTATGAAAAGAGGCCCAGGGACTATCGTGATGTAGATGACGGGATGCTGATCCCTTGGTTGAAGATGGATCGAAAAATGGACACCCGGAGCTCCCGGAATGGTGAGTGGAAGTTTGGCGAAAAGGCCTATATATAGCTGTAGGGCCCACATTGCTACCTCATTTGTACTTGCTGCTATAGTGACTGGACGAGAAGTATTTAGAGGAGATTTAGAGATTATAGGAGGATGAGGCATCCGATCAAGGACCAACGAGCTTCAGGTTAGTGGTTTGATCATCTTGCATAGAATTAGGGTTTCCATTTTTGGGCAGGGGCTGTACGGAGGGCCGTACAGGGGGTTTTATGGGTGTGGGCCCCCACATGCACGGGCGATCTAGAAGTATGCATGCACAAGTGTACGCCTACCCATAGGATAGGCGTGCATGGGGGTGCCTGTGAGGGGGATAAAGGCACACACTATGTGCGCACCTGTTGGTTGCACAACCGCGCATGTGTGCGCACCTGTATATTGGACAGGCGCGCTTTAATGCGCACTTGTGTTAGTGACAGGGGCGCATGAAGGTGCCCTTGTATGCTGAGCAGGTCCGCACTCGTGCGTGCCTAAAGGATGGGTAGGCGCACCTGAATGAGCACCTATGGAGTGGACAAGCGCGCATATGTGCACGCCTGTGGAGTTGAACAGGTGCACATGTGGTTTAAACAGTTGTGCCTTGGAGGCAAGGTTGACGGGTGTAAAACTTATCATTTTAATGTTGTTTATGGTCCATTTTTCTGACTTAGGACTGTTTATGTGGTTGCAGGCGATCATTTTGCACGATGCCCGTTGGTTGGCGAGAGTGGAATTGGTCCCAACTGAGAGATGTTGTGGTGATTGAGGATCCGGGGGTACATGCTACTTTGGCAGCCTGTGGGCTGCTGAAGTTCTTTAAGTGCCTGTTGATACGAGCGCAGGAGTATCTCCTGCAGTTTCTTATCTGGATGTGGAGTCCAGACCTACATTGTTTCATAGTGCGGGGAGAGAAAATTTCCTTCACTATGGTGGAGGACATATATTTTTTGACTGGGCTCCCGTTTCGAGGAACGCCCTTGCTGGTGGAGCCGGTGCTACCTAGGGATGTGGTGCTAGTGACAGTGGGCCGGAGGTTCTGGTCGGGGGAGAACTTTATGTTGGGCACTGTTGTGAGCATTGGGGCGATGGATGCTTTAGCACATTGTTGTATATCAACGATGATTGTGAGAGTGTATGGGTCCCTTACGACGCAACGGATTAGTGGCGGTCAGCTGTGTGTGATGGAGAGGGTACTAGTCGGTGATCACTTTGCCTGGGGGCTTACGCTGCATGCCAAGATGGTAGGGTAGTTGGACCACTGCCGGTCCATGGATACAGGAGAGTTTTCCTTTGGGTCCATCCTAGTGGCCTGGTTTTTGGAGAGGGTGCCTATGTTGTTCCCTAGGATTTTATTGGGTGCACCTGGGGCACGCGAACCACGACTAAAGTGGTGGTCGACTGTTTTTCTTTGCCACGGTGGTGGCGAGGGAGACCACCTTTTTATAGCTGAGGCGACGCAAGTGTGGCGGCAGATGCCGCAGGTGATATTGCATTTCCACTATGCTGGTGTTGACTTCCAGGAGGATTCAGACATGGTGTTACCTCCAGGGGAGGTTTTTTACCATCGAGGTATGTTGATGAGTTTTAGATATATGTTTTTGAGATAGAATGACATATGTATATGATATAGATGTTGATACTATCTGTTGCTTGTTTGTATGTGGAGATGTGGCACCTCGCGGGCACGAGGTGGAGTTGCTGAGGGCGCCAGATCACCAGGATCCGGAGAGACCACCACGAGGAGGGCCGCATATAGGAGAGAGATGACGGTGTGAGGACGTCAGGGTGAGACCATCTGATTTTGAGAGAGCAGCGAGGAGACGCTGGTTTGATGACCCAGTTTCCGGGCCATCACATGATCCTCCAGTGGATGTCGGAGCAAATTTTGAGGACATATGTTGTCGCCTGGAGGCGGTGCTACAGGGCGTGCCTGAGGGCATGTGGTCATGTATCTAGGATGAGGGCATCCTGGAGCAGTGTGTGGGGATTCCGCCGCCATGGCAAGCTATGGTATGAAGGGAAGTAGTAGCAGATGATGCTATGACCGGACGGTTACCTCCTGGTCAGGAGGGACCAGTAGTGGGTGGGGGACCACCACCTGAGGGAGGGGCAAGAGGTGGTACTCTAGAGGCACCTTGAGGGGTGCTCTATGTATTTTTGTATTTTTGTATATAGGCTGGTGAGCCCATTTTGTACCGAGGTGCTTCACTCGCCTGCAGATACTTGTATTTTTGTATGTAAACATTTGGATGGCACCGTGGACCGTTTTATATATACATGAGTATACATTTTGAGATCTATGTGGTGTTTACATGTGTTTTGTTAATGTGTTGATGATGTCTAATCTATATATGCTGTGACAGGTTGTTGATATGTTTATGTATGTGTAGAGGTATCTTGATGTGATATATGCCAGTCTAACACAGTATTAGCTAAGTTATCTGTAATTTGATTCAATTGTCTTGGAATATGTGTAAATGTAATGGAATCAAAATGTCGAGATAAAAGTCTAACTTGTAGGTATTTGCGAAAGAGGCAAGGATTGCGTACGTGGTACACATTGTTGAGTTGGAGAATGACTAGTTGAGATTCGAGTAATATGCTAAGGTGACGAATATGATGATGTTGGGAATCATCCAGGAGGCCAATGACGATAGTGTATTCGGCTTGGTTGTTGTTCGTTGAACCCAAACATATGCTGCTTGAATGGAGAATTTCACGTGAGGGGGTGTAGAGAGCCCAAGCGGTCGAAGCGAGATTTTGTTTCCAACGGCTGGTGTCGTCGGCATAACCGATGTGGTAGGCCGGTGGAGGAAGCATCTGTCAATAACATAAATGATAGTTTTACATGTGAGGGATGGAAAAAAGATTAAAAACACTATAAAAGAAAATAACCTAAAGTAAAACTGCTACACTTAGGCATAAAATTTCTTTAAGTATAACCCGTTGATGAGTTCTTTGAGAGAGAGGCCTTTGGAAGAGGCCAGGATGTATGCACCTTTGGTGAGGCAATGTTGGATAATGTATGGGCCATGCCATAGTGACTCGAATTTTCCATGGCCAAAGGTATCATGAGAAATATTGTAAGCAAGGACGAGGTCGCCTTCGTGAAATGAGCGAAGGTTGACATGTCGATCAAAAGTGGCCTTTGATCATTTTTTAGCTGCCTCATTATTCTGTAATGAAGATCGACGATCTTCATCCAGAGACTCTAAGGTCAGCAAGCGCTGCTCCATTGGAGAAGTGTCGAGTAATAGCTCAATTGCGGTGTGTAAGGTGGGAATTTTGCACCCGATGGACAGAGTGGCCTCAACCCCATGGACTAGATGAAATGGTGTGAAACCAGTAGCTGTTTTCACAGTTGTACGGTAATCCCATAGCGTGGAAAATAACATATGATGCCAATTGGTCTTATGTTTATTAACCGTGCATTGTAACATGGTCTTGAGGACCTTGTTAACTGCTTCGACCTATCCGTTAGACTGAGGGTAATATGGTGAGGCAAACTCGTGGAAGAATCCTAATCGAGATGAGAGTTTGAGGAAAATCTCATTCTCGAAGTGTTTCCTGTGATCAGAAACTAGTTGGGGTGGGACTCCAAAGCGGGATATGACATGGTTAAAGAAAAAACACACTGTGGTGTCAGCGGTATTGTTGAAGGTGGGCATAGCTTCTGCCCTATTTGGTGAAGTAATCGACTGCGGCAACAATGCATTTGTGTCCATTGCTAGAGGGAGGATTACAAGTCATGAAGTCACTGCCCCCTGGTGAGGAAGAAGCCGGGGGAACGACGCAAGGAAATTGCGATGGTTTGCTTGACATAAACCAAATATCGAAGTACCGAGGAGTACCCATGGTAGTGGGATGTAAAATTTCCGTAGGGAAATGAGCGGGAGAATTGGGGGGATTTGGGGGTGAATCCTCGGATAAGTCATCCAAGAACCACGAAGCCGTTGGAAGGGCTTCGGGTTTAGGAGAAATGATAGGAAGAATCTCTAGTGATGAGGTAAGGTCAACCATTGATTCTGTGGGTCTTTGAAGCAGGGTCAATTGGTGTTGCCTGTATTCAATGATCATAGGAAACTGGTATGTAAAATGATCTAAGGATTCACATAGAGAGCAAGGGAATCTCATACATTCATTGAATGAAGTTGTGAAATAATGGATGTCAGTGATTTTTGGTAGGGGTGACGTAGCTGGACTGGGTTCACTCTGGAAGCTTTGGCGTACTGCGGCTAATGTCTGCCGAAAGCGTGGCAGTGCTTGGCAATGGTGGGTATAATGGCCATATTCTGAACATATAGCACAAGCGAATTTGGTTCGCAACCCTTTAGTATTTGAATGAGGGGTGGTAGCAGTAGTAGTAGCTATAGTGGCGAGTGTTGAGGGAGTTTGATTAAGTGGAATCAAATTCCCTAACTCTGGTAGAGATGGGCAGTTGTTCGTTTGGTGTCCATCTTTCTCACATAGTGCGCAAGGGGGTTGAACGCGCGGGGGAAGTGGAGCTGTGGGCTCCTTCTTCTTTCTTCTGCCCCTAGCTGTGGCAGGGGGGCTGTGGAAGGGGGGGTAGTCAGTGGGGGTGTAGAGGGTATGGTGGGAGTGAGTATGGGAATCATCATTAGGATTCCTTCCATTTTGGGGGGAAGGGATGGTCAAGGGACCATCTCTGGTGGATGTAAATACCAAAATGGAATTTCTAACACCATATTAGGGAGGGTAAGCGTTGCGGCTACTTAGAAAGCTTCGACGCTAGGTGGAGGGTAGAAGAAGGGGATTTGAGTGATGGCTTGGGGAACTTTCTCCCGAACTGGGATATGGCCTTGGGGAGGGGTGAAATCGTGGACTGGCAGGGTTGACGAGTTTGCAGGAGGCTCGTGAGGGGGGAGTTCTATGACTAGTGGGACGTCAGATATGATAGAATCCTCCCTAGGAGGAAGGTTATCCTCTATGTCAGTTCTGTTAGATGATACGGTGCATACTTG
>JASDQU010010040.1:31004-61871 GCA_032191745.1 Picea mariana | reverse complement strand
AGAAAGTGTCAGGAATGAAAAGGATTATGTGGGTCCCCTATAATGTCCAACTAGCTGAGTGAATGTGTGCAAATGGTGGTGAGAGTAATAAAGAAACAAGAGACTTTGTTGCAAATTTTGGACTTTACACAATATATATATCCAAATCAAAATGTAATTAGAAGTGCATCATACATAAAGTGGTTTGTTTTGAAAAAGAAGCATATATGTGGATAAGTGGGTTTTGTCTGCATGGGGAATCAAAGAAAATAAATGCTTGTGTCCTAAAAGAAGTAACGTCCTTCCTCTCAAATAGCACTGGACCTTCCAATAGTACTCAACAGTGGGGTCTGAAGTCACCGGAAGAGAAACTAGTGAAGGATAAAATAATCGGTTATAATGAGGGGTAAAGGGGGCATATCCTAAAAGAGATGGTGATATTTCCCAATAGCCACACAAAATATGATCAAGGTGCAATTGCATCCCACAATTTCCACCTGGGTAGATGTCCTAAATTTTTGTCACTAGGTACCTCGGTCAAAGTGCGACATTTAGATTTTCAGCCTCAGAAATGGGTCACGGGCTAGATCTCGTCCAAGAGGTGGGTGCCTCAAGGGGGGACACATAGAACAACCAGACCTCGGCCTTCAACCCTTCATGAGTATCTCCCTACCTTATGGTGTTAGGAACACTTGACTTGGAGGATTTTCAGTTCCCTATTTTGATAACTTCTATGGTTTTGACAATGTGAGAACCAGATAACGAGGAGTTATTTGGATGCCTATCCCCGAAATCCTACCTAGACTAAAAAATTTCTTTTGTCAGCTCTTGTGGAGGAAAACTTAGTGAGTTTTTAGAAAAAATTTAGATGTAGTTGTTTTGAGAGGTTGGGGGTGTGAACCAACCTCATTGAATTTAAATGGGAGTGGATAGTTTCGTCAAGAAAAGGGTGGGGTGTTTCGGAATCCCTTTGGAGGAAACTTACTTTGACCTCCACGTTTCAAGAAGAAGATATGTGAGTGATAAGTGACTTTTGTGTGTGAATGAGTGAAAGTGTGCCAATTTTTAATGAACTAGGTGTCACCTTGCTGCATGTGGACTTCGCTTGGTCCTTACAAGTGTTGATTACCTAATTAACTAAGTGCCTTTGGTACAACCTTGCATAATTCAAAAGTCCCTAGGAAGCTAGCATGTGGACATGTGGGTCTGTTACTATTCCTTTAACTCCCTATTGTGATTTAATCTAAGAAAATCTTTGAAACTATCCTAGATTGTGATCATGTGGGCATGTATGGACCCGTTACAAAAACCTTTAAACTTCCCTAGTGATTTGAACTAAGAAAGTAAATTTCAAGCACTATCCTATATTTGTGACATGTGGGCATGTATGGGCATATTACAATCTTAAGATGTGTTTGAAAAAATAAACTAAGAGGAGTCCCAAGAAGGGCTGTTGTCCTCTCCTAAAGGTTTTAATCTTCTTAAGGGAGATGAAATTGTTTCACAATCTTTTTCTGATTCTCAAGGTCGCTTGGAGGCATGAGAGAAGAGCATACTAAGTGATTGTTATCCAAATTCTAGTCCCAATGCAAGTTAAATGTGATTAAAAATGATTTCCAACTTATATTTTTAGTCAAAACAAGACATCCATGTGGCGAAAATGAAAGCAAAAGAGGAAATAATGATTTTAACCCCCTAAGTGCCTATGTGTTTTGACTAACCCCTTTATATGAAGAGGGGACTAAGTGTGGTGCATCTTAAAACATGCATAAAATCACTTTTAAGAAGGCTAAGGGCCTTTCCCAAATCTCAAGAACCTTACAATGTGAATTTTTTACACAGGTGCACGGGTCTCAGTGGAGACAGAGGTGCACAGAGCGCATGTGCACAGAATGAAAAGAGTTAATGAGCGCACGTGCATAGAACATAACTGTGACTTGGGCGCATGTGCGCACGATGCGCATATGTGGGCCACAAAACCCATGCATAGGTGACACACGACCATGAATGAAAATTTTGGATGGAATTCTCTCAATTCACCTTGGAATTGGATGATTGGCAGGTTGGCTCAGGCCGGTTAATGCACCTGCAAGTTAAATAAACCAAAAGAAGAGCTAGAAAAACCCAAATGGGGTAGGAAATTGATACCTTTCCCTGGTGGAGTCGCCAATCTGTTGCGCCTCTTTCGTCACCTTAGTGAGAAAAATAGAGGTGCTTGCAAGCTTAGTTGGGTTTGCTAAGCAAGACAGCTGCAAGGAAAAGGGTTAGAGAAAGAAATATAAAACAACAACTAAGAATTTAACTAAGAAATAAAACAACAGCTAAATCGATAAACATAGGGACATAAGGACAAAAGAAACAATGAAACCCATGTCACCAATGATAAGGTTGATATTAGTGAAAGAAAGCACCGAGAAGCAAGAGGACTATGAGTCCCTTCTTCCTCCAAGGGAGGGCTCTTGGACCCCCACAAATAAGCTCTTCTTACAACTTTGAAAATGAAAATGAAAACGGTGAAAGAATTATTTGCTAATCCACTTAAGGGGTGAGATGGATTGCCCAATGCAATGATGCAAGTATACTCTTGGCAAGGATAGAAGATTCCTCAAGAGAATAATGGCAACATAACTTTGCTATGAATTCCTTGAAAAATGAAGTGTATCCATGGATTTTTTATAGCATTCCTTTGAGGTATTGTCCAACTAGTTTGTAGTGTGTAAAGAGGCTAACTAGGGCATTTCTAGGTCTTTAACCAGCCACCCAATCGAATCTAGTCCAGATTTGAGTGTCAAATCAACTTGGAAGCTGAACCATAAGTGGGTGGGAGGCTGACCACTCTCATAAATGCATCGTTTCTCAGGTGCGCGGATTTTTGCGATAACAGTCATGCATTGTGCGCGAATCTTACGTTTCTGCTTTGCGCATGTGCGCACACGCCCTGTGTCTTCATAGAGCCCTTTATTTTTTTCACTATTTGTATAGTTTTTGACCCTTTGGAAATGCTTTTGTGTTAATTCTGGTCCATGGGTGACCTCATAACTGTTTGGCGATGTTTAATTCTTGTAACCATTTGCGGACGGAATTTCAGTGATAACAAATATGATGAGATTTTTCAGGAACCAAATGGATTTCCTCTAAAAAGGGGTATCCAACATGAGATACAATTGCAACAAGATTGTCCTCTTCCAAAAATTGGTATGTAGATATCTGTCATGGAGAATGGTGAAATTAAAAAACAAATCGAAGATTTTCTTGACAAAGGGGTCATCATTCCAATCACATCGCCATGTGGGTCACCAATTGTTTAGTGCCAAAAAATATTGGTACATGGCGCATGTGTGTAGATTTCAGAGCCTTGAACACGATTGTGGTAAAGAATCATTATCCTATTCCTAGAATTGATGATTTCCTTGATCAATTGAAAGATGATAAGTATTTTACCAAGTTGGATTTGAGAAGTGGATATCATCAGATTAGGATTGCTGAAGGAGAAACATGGAAGACATCTTTCAAAACAAAACAAGGTTTGTTTGAATGGATGGTAATGCCATTTGGGCTTTGTAATTCTCTTGCTACATTCATGAGAGTCATGGATGATGGTTTAATGCCTTTTCTTGATGATTGTGTGATTGTCTACTTGGATGACATTTTGATATTCATAAAATCTCATGAAGAGCATGTTATGAATGTAAAGCAAGTTTTGGATGTCTTGAAGAAAGAAAATTTGGTTTTGAAGATATCTAAATGTGAGTTTGGAAAGACCTCACTTGTTTACTTGGGACATATTGTTGGAGGAGGAGAACTGAAAATTGATCCTTCCAAGGTCAAATTCATTTTAGATTGGCCCAAGCCCAACAATGTGACAGAGGTAAGAATATTTTTGGGAGAAGCCCAATATTGGAGAACGTTTATTGCTAACTTCTCTTCAATTGCAGCTCCATTACATGCAGTGAAAAGCATCGAGCAAGTTTTCCAATGGGAAGAGAAGCAACAAAAAGGTTTTGAAGATTTGAAGGAGAATATTAATTCATTTCCAGTTCTTGTACTTCCTAATTTTAGACAACCATTTGAGATCCAAACAGATGAAAACAATTATGCAATGGGAGCAGTCTTGTTGCAACATGGTAAGCCCATTTGTTTTCATTCTGAAACTTTTTATGGTGTTGTGATTAACTATCCTACTTATGATAAGGAGTTGTATGCATTGGTGCAAAGTGTGAAAAAATGGAAACATTATTTATTGGGAAAATAAACTATCATTCACACAGATCATCAACCATTGCAATACTTACAATCACAAACAACACTACAACAAGAAAGGTACTTCAGATGGATGGGTTTTCTACAAAAATTCCAATTGGTCATAAGGTATAAGAAATGCATTTATAACAAAGTTGCTGATATGATTTCTAGGCCTATTGTTAGTGCTTCAGTCATTCTTAAGCATAATCCTACCATGCATGAGAGCTATGTTGAACAATATGCTTTAGATGTTGATTTTAAAGAGGTTTATGCAACTTTGTGTCATTCTAACCAAGTTGAGGAATTGGATTACCATGTGCATGATAATATTTTGTATCATCTTTGCAAGCTATGTATTCCCTAGGGTGAAAGAGTCAACATCATAATGGAATCACATTCTTCTCTTATTGTTGGCCACTTTGGTTTAGGCAAGACAGTGGCTAATTTGCAAAGGTATTGCTATTGGCCTAAAATGAATGAAAGTGTTTCAAGATATGTAAGAGGATGTTCTTTATGTGCTACATGTAAGCCCAACAATAGAAAGTTGGGTTTGTATACTCCACTTTTGGTTCCTTCTCGTCCTTGGGAAATAATTTCCATCGAATTTGTAGGAGGTCTACCTATGTATAAAAAGAATCATGATTATCTTTATGTTGTGGTTGACTGTTTCAGAAAAATGTGTATTTTGACGCCTTGTAAGAAGTGGGTTACAACTGAACAAATGGCACAAATGTTCTTTCAACATGTTTGGGTACATTTTGAGTTTCCCAAATCCATTATTTCTGATCAAGATTCTCGATTTATTGGGAACTTTTGGTCAAGATTATGGGCACTCATGGACACCAATATGGAAAGAGCACAACATTTCATCCAAAAACCGATGGTCAAACAAAAGTGGTGAATAGAATAGTAGTACATCTTCTTCATGATTATTTACATCCTAAGCTTTGGGATGAGCACCTATACTGCATTCATCATGCTTACAATCGGGTTAAGCACTCTTTGACTCAAACATCTCCATTTGAGGCATGTTTTGGTTATTTGAAAAAATTTCCTTTAGATTTTATATTTGAGAAGGATATTTCTATTGATGGTCATTATGACATTGATAGAGAAATGAATTTCATTGAAAAAATTCAGTTGTTGCATCAAATGGTACAAGAAAAGTTGGAAAAGAGCCAAGCCAAGTACAAGCCAAGACATGACAAGCATCATGTTGATCATAGTTTCCAAGTTGGAGATGAAGTTTGGATTTACATTAGCAAGGAGAGGCTTAAAGGAGAAGGTAAAAAAATGAAACCAATTAGATATGGACCTTTCAAGATTCTTGAAAATATTGGTAACAATGCCTTCCATTTGGATTTGCCCCCTTATATGCAAATGTATGCAGTTTTTAATGTTGAGAATTTGAGATTGTATGAGCCTCCTTTGATTGATGATCAAGGAGAGCATGTTCATATTCCTTCCATAGATGATTTCTCACCATAATATCTTTTAGAACTGCATGAGGATACAATCCTTGACAAGAGGATGAGAACTTCAAAATGAGGGAATGTGGAATACTTTCGAGTTGGTCTTAAAGGCACAAATCCAAGCATATCCAAATGGATTGAGGTTGGAAAAGTTAGGGAACTGTACCCTCATATTCATATAGAATGAAAGTGGTCTTTTGAAGGTCCAAAAGCTTCCCAATGGGGAGGAGTGATCCAGGGGATCAAAATATGCTCAAAAATCAAAGTGCTCGGAATTGTTTAAAAACAGAATCGTGCGTAGACCTTGTCCTCACGATATTAATATAACTTGAACGGGTTCAAACAGACATTGTATGCGAGAGATATCACATTCTATCCACTTTGCAAAACATGCAAAATTCTTGTTGACTGTACAACCCGTATAGTCTATACTACTGATTGTGCAGACCGTAATGACACGTGGAAGGGTGACATGGACAACTGCATGGTAGGGTGACTAGGTAGGCTATGTAGTAGGACGTGCATGGACCAATCCAGTTTGGAAACATGGCATTCAAGGTGACGAATAATATGATGCCACATGGCCCAGTCATGGGTTGCCCCGTGGAACCCCTCCGTTGTTTAAAATTTTGTGGAGTCTGTGGGGGTCGAACTCGCGACCTCTGAGGCAAGTGGCAGATTGTTGGCATAGGCTAGTCCACCAACCCGCCTACTATTTTTTTCTTACCCCATATCCATTAAACTATGTTTTAAGTTTGAACCAAGATTCATCCAGGTGAAAAAAGGGTCGGGGCTAAGCCCCAACCCTTGGACTCGACCACACCATAAATCCATATCACAGAACCGGGTGTGAGGGGGAACCAATGGTGCCAATCCCATGGAAACTTGGCATCACATATGACCAACACACGGTTTGTTCCAACAATTTCCAAACGAGTCCAATTTTAACGCCTAGGATGTGGCATACAATCAAAATCTCTGCCCAAAAAGGTATTGGCTGCCTAATGGTGTGCCAAATTCATCTGATTTATAGGATAGGTGCAGGTGCTAGGTTTTTGCATGAAAATGCACTCTAGAGCTAGGTTGTTTACACACAGGTGCGTTTTGGAGGACCAAAGACGACAAAGAATTGGGAGAAAATTTCAGGAAGTGATTCCTACTCAGTTTTTGGCCAAACCAGATGTAGGAAGAGCCTAGCTAGAAGTTTTTTGACATTATAGAGCCATTGAAGCCATATATTTTTCATTATGAGCATTGTAAAGAACTCTTTTTGATACTTTGAGCATTAATGAAAATGATCCATTGGAAGATGGACTAGGAGATTAGCCCAAGAGAGTGTTGATCTCCTTTATCATTTTGTTGTGTTAATGTGTTTAATTTGATGTTTGTTATGTATGTTTATGCTTCTCATGATTAAGTAAAAAATTATTAATTTTTATGTGTTTGTAACTTGATCCTATTACCCAAGCACATACAAATTTCACTTGCAATTTTAAAGAGAATCAAGCCTTTTCATTTTTAGATCAACTAGCTTGGGCTTGAGATATTATTTAGGATGAAAAGAAGTATGGTGTTCCACGTTAAAATTTTGGTATGATCATTTAACCATAGACAATGTCACATCATTGTCGCCCAACCATAAGAATTCACATTTGCCACCCCTGAGCACACTAACCTTTACTTAGAATAATTATGGCAATTCTACACTAGAACCAACAGATAAACCCTAGACACAATAATGTTGCATAAGAAACACAATAACCATAGAAATATAGTGTACCTTTCACCAAGAGAAGCACAAGAGAAATACTAGAAATACTGCTACACCATTCCTCCAAACTTGCGCCCTCTCCAATTGCAACTACAACTCTCTAAAATTGTGGCCTAGCTTCCACTGTAGTTCTTGCTTATACTTGTACAATGGCTAAGTGAGTGAGTGTAAAAATGAGATAAGGTGTCACGTTATTTATACTTATTATGCTAGTGAAATTTTCCCACAGGTCCGACCTATCTTTTCTAGAAAACATAATTTACTTTAACGTTCCTGACAAGGTCGAATTCTCTTTTTTGGTTTCTTATTTCATTATTATTATTCTCCTTGGGCATACTTCTCTTCTAGGGTTTCCACACATATGTTTAATGGTTCTCTCACTTCCATAATATTCTAATATAAGTACAAAGGTTACACTTGAAGGTTAATACCTCCCATAAATACCAAAACATCAACACTCCCTCTTAGCTAGGGAGGTATTAACTAAGATGTTCTTCATGTAGTGGTCTCAAACACATCCATCCATCTCACTTAGCGTGGGAAATACTCACATGGTTTTACTGACTAGTCTACAGGTAGCATCACCATATCCATATAGGATTTCTCATGTTCAAACAAATCATGTCTCAAGTAGCATGGCCACACAACCATCTCATGATCAAACAAATCATGTAACAAGTAGCATAGCCACATATTATCCATCTAGTTGGAAATCACTTGTAACCCTACTAGTTGGCACTCCAGCTAGTAACCTCTGATGTTGCTAATCAACACTCCAACTGGGAATCATCTTTGACACTACAGGTCAACATCCAGTTCATACAAAACTAGTAACTCACCAGCTCACACTGAATTTGGAATCTAGTTCACAAGGAACTAGTAACTCGTTAGCTCACAACATATAATACATTACCAACATATGATCAGTGGGCTCAACAGTCATGGCGAGTGTTAGAAAACAACATCGCGGAGCAATACAATAAAAAAAATGCAGAAATAAAACAAAAAATATACACAATACAATAGAGACAAAGATATACATGGTTCACCTAGTGTGGTGTTGATTAATTGGGTTGGTTTTCATTGATGTCAACCCTTGAAGAAATTCCGGTAGCACAAAGGTTTGGGTAATTGACACAATTTTGTTTGATGGATAATGGTATGCATTTTGATATATTTGCAGGTAAAAATATTCTAGATGGATAGTACATGTCATGCCATTTCCGGTGGTATGTGGAACACCACATAACTCCTCACGGTTAGAGAGTTATGGCCATGTGAAGTTGGATAACCCTCATGAGTCATCTAGAAGTCCCAAAAGGTCAAAGTAGTCAAAGTGGTTGAAAATAAGAAATTAGTTAAATAATAAAGTGAAGTGATGAGTGTACTATAATTCAAAGTGGATGCAAAATAAATTATTTAAATAATAAAGTTAATGGAGAACTTACTAATTGTGGAAAGTGGTTAAGTTAAGTGGAAATGTGGTTAAGTTAAGTGGACAAGTGGTTAGAAGTAGATTAGCCCTAAAATAAGGAAAGTGAGTTAAGATGTTTAGAAGGTAACCCTTGGAGGAAGCTACATGAAAGTATAAATAAGAGGCAAAGGTCTCTTATTTAATTTCACTTGAGCATATTGAATATCTATTTTTGTGAGAGGCTTATTCCATGTACTCATTGATACATATGAAGTTGTGAAATTCTAAGGTAGCACGAAGGATTAATGGAGAAAGTTTTGGAATTACAACGAATACTAAAAAACCCTAAGTTTTGAGGTGTATGTGGGATAACAATGTATTTGGGTGTGTACATACACGGGTTAGCAGTGTATTAGGGTGCGTACATGACGGTAAAGCCATAGAAACTTGATAAGATGAAGATGTCAAGGTTTTAGATTCTGAGATCAAGCTCCCAGGAAGGTCTACAATGATCAGATACATCATATCTATCCACCTGTTCAAAAGGTATGTCTTATTTCTATGAGTATTTGGATTTTAATGTATGCATGAGAAGTGGTTATGGAGATTTGAGGATTCTCCCTAAAGAGACTAGTGGCTGCATGGGATCTTTTGTATAAGTTAGATCTACATAAATACAATGTTGGTATAATCAATATTTATCATTGATACTTTTGTTAGAGTTGAGGAACATCTTGTATTTCTTGGCATATGGATAAGGGTTTTTGTGGTACATGGTTGAGAGCTTGTATTTGTGAAGTGGTTGATGTTTTGAGAGGTTGAATATCAGAAAGGGTTTTAATGTATAGTTCATGTGAGGATTATTATACTGGTGCATGATAACACACATTCATTTGGAACATGACTAGAGAGAGATATAGAGTCTTTAGGTAAAGTTTATGTATGAGAATGCATGCACATGGTACAGTTATAGTCTGGATACAGTGACAAGTTTCAGATCTATGTGAAAGAGGTTGTAGAGGGCCATAAGTTTTCAGAAGAAAGAAAATCCTAGTTTCAGAAGGCATACACATGATGCATAACATATAGGTCGTGTACATACGCAGGCTACATAATAGATAGGGCGCGTACATACGCATGTTGCAAAACTACAATTCATGTATCTGTTGTATTTGGTTGATACATGTTCAATTCAGGTACATATTGATTGTAGGGAAGTAGTACAGGTTGGATGCAGGTCAGTGGTACATGTTGTTACAATGGTATATCTCACAGTGATAGTGTGACAGTGGTTCCATAATTCTACTTCTACATCAGGGCAGTTGGATGGGGCAAGGATAGGTGGTTGTAGCCACCTTCTTATTGTAGTTGGAGAACATAGGGGGCTTTATCCTCCTTCTAGTTGTAGCCAGAGAATTAGGGATTTGGAGCTTCCCTCATGTTGTAGCCTGAGAAACTAGGGGGTTGGAGCCTCCTTCTAGTTGCACCTGGAAAACAAAGGAAGTTGTTTCTTCCAATAAATGTAATTCTTAAAGACATTTAAGAAAAAGAATTTTGTGTTTTTCTCCCACTTTGGGTTTCCAAGTAAAAACATTGGTGTATTGTGTATGTGTATGATTTCTCATTTGTTCATTGTTTATTTACTCTGCAACTATTGGATGATAATGCTACATTGATATAACAATTTCATTTTATGGTTAAAAAGGATTATATTGCTCTATTATTGATTCACCCCCTCTCTCAGTAATCCAACAATTGTCATCAGAGCAGGTTCCTTCAGAAATTAGTTTAATCACTGAAAGGTAGATCATGGAGAGAAACAACATGTATAAAAAAGGAATACCACCGTTTGATTGATAGAAGTATGGATTATGGACAAGAAGTATGAAAACATATATACATACACATGGATTTGAAATTTGGCAATCAGTAGTAGATGGATACAAATAACCAACAGTTCCACCAACAAGTGAAAAAGAAATGAAACTCAGTCAAAATAATTCCAAAGCCACAAATGCACTTCTGAATGGTCTTGTTGAATCGATATATACCAAAGTTGTACATTGTAAATCCGTTAAAGATATTTGGGACAAAATTCAAAATATTTATGAAGGAGATTCAAAAGTCAAAGCAGTAAAGCCTCAAAATTATATAGGTCAATTCAAACAACTAAAGATGAAGGAAGATGAGAATATTGCATCTTATTTATTACGAGTCGATGAAACAATGAATGCAATCATAGGATTGGGAGAAGAAATTGAAGAATCTGTAATTGTTCAAAAGGTATAACTAAGATCTCTTCCTATGAGATTTGATCCTAAGATATCAACACTAGAAGAAAGAGCATATCTAGACTCAACAAGTATGGACGAACTACATGGAATATTCACACCATGTGAAATGAGAACTGAACAGGAAAATCTAGATATAAAAGAAGTAGCTTTCAAAGCATCCAAAAGGTCAAAGAAAAAGGGAAATCAAAAGGAACATAGTAGCATAAGTGACTTCTCAAAAGATGATGAAGAATAAGTGTTCAAATTTGTCATAATATTGAACAAGAGAACTAACGATAGATATAAAGGTAAGCTTCCATTGATTTTTTTTAATTGTGATGGTATTGGTCATTTTGCTAACAAATGTCCTCAAAAGAAAAATAAGAGGAATGATGAAGATTACTCAAATAGAAAACAAACATATAAAGGAAACAAACCAAAAATAAAGCTTTCAAGAAAGGCTTATGCACCAAAGAAGACATCTCCTCATCAGATGAAGATGAAGTCAGTGACAGTGAGACAAAAAGAGTTATATTCATGGCATTAGAAGACTCTGATAAAGAAGACACCGAAGAAGAATATGAAGAGGAAGAAGTTGACTACCGAGAAGAATTTTTGAGTGCCATAGAAGTTATAAGAAGAGAAAAGAAGAAAAACAAGAAGCTACTAGCAGAACTAGAAAACAAACATGACACTTAGGAACTAGAACAAATGATCATGAAATTGAAGGTTCAAATAGAATAAGATAAAAGAATTGAAGAAGCACTCAAAGAACAACTAGAAGAAAGAGACAAGATCATTGGAAATTTGGAAGCAGATATTGTCACATTGAGAAAGGATATTCAAAAGAAAAATATGTAGAATAGCTCAAAAATTTTGGATGACATTATCAGCATTCAAAAGCCTCATCATGACAAGTCCGGACTTGGATACAATCAGAAAAAAAAGGGATCAAGATCCAAAAAAACATACCCAAAAAGTTATGCAGAAACAATCAAAGATAATAGGAATACCTACAAGGAATATTACAGGGACACTCCTCCACCGAGAAGATTCAAATTTCAAAATCAACAATCGATAGAAACAAACAGGCCTCAGGAATAAGAAGGATTCATAAAGTAACTCCTTTAATAAGATATTCAACTCTGAGGTATTAAACAATCTTTTTTGGTTTATGTTATGCATGCAATAATTTTGGAAATAAAGCTGTAAATTGCAGAGCTAATAGGAGGAACATAAAAAAAATTGAAATTCATACACAAAATGGTTATCCAAGAAGGCCTATTGAAACACAGAGAAGAAGCTACAACAAGATTGAATCATTGATAACTGAAGTGGAATGCTACAAGTGCAACAACTTTGGACACATGGCCAAATATTATAGAATGAAAGTCCCTCCTAGAGAACCACAACAGTACAACAAAAATCACAGACAAGAACCTCAGAAGAGAACACAGATAAGAAAGAAGATTCAGTATAACAATGAAGAATGCACACTCATTGTACAAGATAAGAAGAAATGTGGTTGGTAGGTTGACAATGGTGTTTCAAAACACATGACACATGATAAAGACATGTTTCTTACATTAAGAAAGGAAAGAGATGGATCAGTCTCCTTTGGAAATGATGATTCAGCTAAAATCATTGGAAAAGGGCACAGTCAGAATTGGAAAAAAGAATACCAAGGAAAAAAATGTTCTACTAGTAGAATATATGAAACGTAATATTCTAAGTGTAAGTAAAATGTGTGACCAAGTTCATAAAATTAATTTTGATTCACAAAAGTGCGAGATAAGAAAAGAAGGTTCAAGAAAATTTATTTCAACAACTGCAAGAACTTCAAGCAACATATATATATATTAAGTTAAATTGGAAATGAAAAGTGTTGTCTAGGAAAGGAAGATGAAAGTTGGCTATGGAAAAGAAGAATGGGTCACATACACTTTGATAACCTTGTCAAAGTCAGAAAAAAAGAAGAAGATAGAGAAATGCCCCAAATCAAAAAACCAACCAACACTTTATGTAAGCATTGTCAACAAGGAAAGCAAACAAAAACCAGGTTCAAATCAAAGAAATATTCAATGACAAAACCACTGGAAATTGTGCATACTGATCTAGTTGGACCAACTGCAACAAACGGTTTAAAAGGTGAGAAATAATTTATGTTATTAGTTGATGACTATACAAGAATGAATGCATTTTGATTTCTCAAGAATAAATCAAAAGCTTTTGAAAAATTCAAGGTCTACAAGGAGATGGATGAAAATGAAATGGATTCAAAAATAAAATGTTTGAGAGATGGTAATGGAGGAGAGTTCAATTCAAAGGAATTTATGGACTACTGCAGTAGGCATGGAATAAAAAGGAAATTCTTCGTTGCTGGGACAACTCAACAGAATGGAGTTGTTGAAAGAAAGAATGGGACAGTACATGAAATGGATCAAACAATGCTAATGGATTCAAAATTGACAGCTATTTTTTGGACACATGTAGTGCATACAACAAATCACATTCAAAACATAGTAATACTGAGAAACAACAATGGAAAAACTATGTACGAGCTATGGAAAGGAAGACCAACAAATGTGAAGCACTTCAGAGTATTTGGAAGCAAATGCTACATCAAAAAAGAAGATGGCAGAATGGGAAAGTTTGACTCTCGTGTGGACAAAGGAGTACTTGTTGGTTACTCAAGTAAAAGGAAATCATACAATGGTTACAATCTGAGGTTGAACAAAGTTTTGGAAAACATCAATGTAACAATTGATGAAATAGGTGGATGAGAATTAAAGGAAGAAGAAAATGAATCAATGGAACAACTTTACAAAGAAGAAGCAGAAGATGAAGAAGAAGTAGAAGGGGAAGATGAAGAGGATCCGATAGAAATAGAATAGAAAGTTCAAAAAGTGCCTCCAAAGACACCTAGAAAACAAGTACAGAAGAATCATCCTTCAGATCAGATTATTAGAAACAAGGATGCAGGAGTTGAGACTAGAAGAATAATATGTTCACTAGAACAAATGCACCTAGCACTCTTATCTAGTGATGATTTGCACTCTTATCTAGGGATGATTTTAGGGGATAGTTTTCACTAATGGGCTAATTTTCCATGGTTTTCCCCCAAAAAATATTCGTTCTAAAAATGATTCACCCAAATTTTATAGGATAAAATTATTTTACCTTAAAAATCGCCAAATTTTATACAAACTATATGAAATCCTTAGAAATTTGAATATTTTTACAAAAATATCGCAAACATTTTATAGTTGGAATATGAAGGATTAGCAATATTCACCAAGGTTTCTACATTTTAAAATAAATTTCCATACTTAAAATCATCCCTACTCTTATCTATGATTGACCAAAACAGTTTTGAAGAGGCTAGCAAGGATGAATTCTGGAATAAGTCCATGGTTGAAGAATTGGATCAAATAGAGAAGAATGACACTTGGGAATTGGTTCCAAGACCAAAGAATAAGAATGTGCTTGGCACAAAGTGGGTTTTTAGAAATAAATTGAATGAAGATGGACATGTTACAAGGAACAAAGCTAGATTGGTATGTAAAGGATACATTGAAGGAATTGACTTTGAAGAGACATTTGCCCCAGTTGCAAGAATGGAAGCAATCCGATTTATTTTATCTTATGCATGCTCCAAGAATATTAAAGTGTATTAGATGGTTGTGAAATCATCTTTTATAAATGGGGAAATTGAAGAATAATTCTACATAGAACAACCAAAAGGATTTTAGTTGTCAGAGAACAAAGATTATGTGTGTAAATTGAAGAAGGCCTTGTATGGTCTAAAACAGGCTCCTAGAGCATGGTACTCTAGACTGGATAAATATCTACAAAAGGCAGGGTTCAGAAAAGGAAGTGCATACACCAAATTCTACAACAAGGTAACTCAAGATATTATTTTATTAATTGAAGTTTATGTTGATGATATTATTTTTGGAAGTATTGATGACAGGTTAAGGAAGAAATTTGCAAAGGATATGTAGAATGAATTTGAAATGTCATTACTTGGAGAACTATCCTTCTTTCTGGGTCTTCATATATGTCAAAGAAACCAAGGAATTTTTATTTCTCAAACTAAGTATATCAGAGAAATGTTAAAGAGGTTCGGAATGGAAGATTGCAAACCAGTTACCACCCCTATGCAAACCAGTTGTAAGTTGAGCAAATATGATGATTCAAAGTATATAGACTAGAGGAAATACATGTCAATGATTGGTAGCTTAATATATGTGACAAAATCCAGACCATATGTAATGCAGGAAGTTGGATAGGTGGCACGATTTGAAGCAGCATCAAAGGAATCACATGTCTTAGTAGTGAAGAGGATTTTCAGATATCTCAAAGGAACATAAGAGTTTGGATTATGGTATCCAAAAGGAAAGGATCTATCCCTTATTGTATACATAGATGCAGATTGGGTAGGTTGCATTGATGACTGACGAAGCACCAATGGAGCAACGTTCTACTTGGGTGAGTGTTTAGTATGTTGGCTAAGAAAGAAACAATCATCAATATCTTTATCTATAGCCGAAGCAGAGTATATTGCAACAACAACATGTTGTACATAGGTTCTATGGATGAAACAAAATCTGACATATATACAGGTTGAGTATGATGAGCCCATTCCAATCTATTGTGATAATACAAGCACCATCAATATCTCAAAGAACTCGGTGATGCACTCCAAGACGAAGCACATTCCAATCAAGTATAACTTTATACAGGAACAAGTTGCATAGAAGAACATACGAATTGAATATGTGGAAACAAAATAACAAGTGGCATACATCTTTACAAAACCACTTCCAAGGGAAGCCTTTAAGTATATTCGCCAGAGACTCAGAGTAATTTCTACTCCAAAATTAATTTTTTTGAATGATTATCTTGTATGTCTTAGATTTACACGAGGAAGTACCATATAGAGGACAATTCAGGTTGGGAGATCAGTTTCAGGAAGAGTTCAGTCAGGGGGAGTATCCCCAAGGACAGTTCAGTTAGGGGGAGCAACCCCAAATGGAAAGATACATTTTCCATTGATGAAAAAGGGGGAGATATTTATCATATGCAGAGCATAGAGGCATGGTTATAGGGGGAGCGATGGTCATAGGGGGAGAATGAGTGATATGAATCCAGTATTGCATGATATGACTTCAGTATTGCATCAAAGTGTTTCCATCAATTTCAAAGGGGTAGATTGTTGATTAATTGGGTTGGTTGTCATTGATGTCAACCCTTGAAGAAATTCTGGTAAAGAATTTTGGTAGCACAAAGTTTTGGGTAATGGACCCAAATTTGTTTGATGGATAATGGTATGAGTTTTGATATATTTGTAGGTAAGAATATTCTAGATGGATAGTTCATGTCATGCCATTTCGGGTGGTATGTGGAATGTCACATAACTCCTTGTGGTTAGAGAGTTATGGCCATGTAAAGTTGGAGAACCCTCATGAGTCATCTAGAAGCCCCAAAAGGTCAAAGTAGTCAAAGTGATTGCAATGAAGAAATTAGTTAAATAATAAAGTGAAGTGATGAGTATTATAAGTCAAAGTGGATGAAAAAGATTTTTTTTAAAAAATAAAGTTAATGGATAACTTACTAAGTGCGGAAAGTGGTTAAGTTAAGTGGACAAGTGGTTAGAAGTGGGTTAGCCCTAAGATAACGAAAGTGGGTTAAGATTGTTAGAAGGTAACCCCTTGAGAAAGCTACATGAAAGTATAAATAAGAGGCAAAGTTCTCTCATTTAATTACAATTGAGCATCTTGAATATCTATTGTTGTGTAAGGATTATTGCAAGTACTCATTGATACATCTGAAGTTGCAAAAGTATGAGGTAGCACGAAGGGTTGATGGCGAAAGTTTTGGAATTACAAAGAATACTAAAAAACCCTAATTTTTGAGGTGTACACGGGCTAACAGTGTATTAGGGTGCATACATATGTGGGCTGGCAGTGTATTATTGTGCATACATGAGGGTAAAGCCATAGAAATTTCAGAATATGAAGATTTCGAGGTTCTAGATTATGAGATCAAGCTCCCAGGAAGGTCTACAGTGATCAGATACATCAGATCTATCCACTGGTTCAAAATATATGTCTTATTTCTATGAGTAGTTGGATTTTGATGTATGCATGAGAAATGGTTATGGAGATTTGAGGATTCTCCCTAGAGAGGCTTGTGGTTGCATGGGATCTTCTATATAAGTCATATCTACAGAAATACAATGCTAGTATAATCAATATTTATCATTGATACTTCTTATTAGAGTTGAGGCACATCTTGTATTTCTTGGCATATGGATAAGGGTTTTTGTGGTACATGGTTGAGAGCTTGTATTTGTGAAGTGCTTGATGTATTGAGAGGATGAATATCATAAAGGGTTTTTATGTATAGTTCATGTGAGGATTATTATATTGGCTCATGATAACACACACTCATTTGGCACATGACTAGAGAGAGATATGAAGTCTTTGGGTAAAGGTTATGTATGAGAATGCATGCACAAAGTACAGTTACAATATGAATATAGTGACAGGTTACATATCTATGTGAAAGAGGTTGCACCAGGTAAGAAGTTTTTAGAAGATATAAAATCTTAGTTTTAGAAGGCATACATAGGCTGCATAACAGATAGGTCACATACATACATGGGCTACATAACAGATAGGGCGCGTACATACGCATGCTGCAAAACTATAGGTCGTGTATATTTTGTAGTTGGTTGATACATTTTCAGTTCAGATATAGATTGATTGCAGGGCAGTAGTACAGGTTGGATGCAGGTCAGTGGTACAGGTTGTTACAGTGGTATATCTCACTATGATAGTGTGATAGTGGTTCCATCATTCTACTTCTACGTCAGGGTGGTTGTATGGGGTAAGGAGAGGTGGTTGTAGCCACCTTTCGGTTGTATCCAGAGAACATAGGGGGTTGTAGCCTCCTTCTGGTTGTAGCCAGAGAATTGGGGAGTTGGAGCTTCCCTTAGGTTGTAGCCTGAGAAACTAGGGGGTTGGAGCCTCCTTCCAATTGCAGCTGGAAAACAAAGGAATTTGGTGCTTCCAATGAATGTAATTCTTAAAGACATATAATAAAAAGAATTCTGTGGTTTTCTCCTACTTTGGGTTTCCACGTAAAAACACTGTTGTACTATGTATGTGTATGATTGCTCATTTGTTCATTGTTTATTTACTCTAAAACTATTGGATGATAATGCTACATTGATACGACACTTTCATTTTATGGTTAGAAAGGATTAGATTTCTCTATTACTAATTCACCCTTGCTCTCAATAATCCAACATGTGGGATACGTCCACCAGAGAAATTTTCCAGATCCTTCCTTTATTATTATCTAGAAAATGAAGGGATACAACCTACAACACATCTGTTGTAACTTCCTCTTCTTTCTCTCACAGTCTCCTCTCTCAGAATACAATATTCGCAATGATACATAGCCAAAATACAATTCCCTCATAAAAGAGGGTTTCCTTCTAGGGAAAAAAACCCTAACATAACTTCTACCATGAGATATGCGAATTTATAATGAATGTTCCATATTTACTATGAAATTACAATATACATTTACAAGGAAAATTTTCCTTTAGGGGATTTTCCTCTGAACCCCCCCACGTGGAGGGGTGTATAGTCTTCATGGGGTATAAACACAGATGAAAACAAATACATATGAAACATGAAGATAATCAGGCTCCACAACAAACAATCTCCCACATGGAGACTAATCACAACAACTCCACTTTTGTTGCACCTATTGGACTATAATCCACCTTGGACTTGGAAAATTTCTCATCTTCACCTTCATGCTTGAAGACCAACTGAAACTGAGAAGGAACTCAATTTCTCCCTGGTTACTCCCTTTGTTAACATGTATGCAGGATTCTGGCTAGTGTGTATCTTTTCCAACTTCAAATGTCCATCCTCCAAAATAGATCATATGAAATGGTACATGAGATGTATATGCTTAATCTTTGAATGGAAGGATGAATTATTTACAAGATGAATTCCACTCTCACTATCACAGTACAACCTGCTATTCTTCTTCTTCTTTCTCAATTCCTCCATAAACCTTTGTAACCAAATCATTTATTTACTATCCTCTATAGCAACAACATACTCTGCTTCTATTGTTGAAAGTGCAACAACCTTTTGCAGTTTTGAAATCCAACTTACTAATGTTCCACCTATAATAAAAACATACCCTGTGGTGCTCCTCTTGCTATATTTATCACCAGCCAGATCTAAATCAACACATCCATGTAGAACAGTGTATGAACCTCCAAAAAATAATGCATGAGTAGCAGTACCTTTCAAATACCTGAGAATCCACTTTAATGCCTCCCAATGTTCTTTACCTGGATTGTTCATATACCTACTCAAAACTCCCACTGCATGTGAAATATCTGGTCTTGTGCAAACCATCGCATACAACAAGCTGCCAATTGTTGATGAATAAGGGACCCTGGACATGTATTTTATCTCCTCCTGTGTCTTGGGACACATTTATTTGGTTAATTTGAAATGGATGGCCAAAGGTGTACTAACTGGTTTGGGATTCTACATTCTAAACCTCTCCAACACCTTCTCTATGTACTCATCTTGAGACAATGTCAATTTGCATTTTTTCTTGTCTCTTGTTATTCTCATACCAAGGATTTTCTTTGCAGCACCCAAATCCTTCATCGCAAATGAATTAGATAATTTCTTCTTGAGGACATTTATATCCCACACATTAGACCCTACAACAAGAATGCCATCTACATACAATAGCAAGATAATATAGCTTCCATTTTTTATCCTTTTAAAATAAACACAATGATCAAAATGACATATACTATAACCATGTTCTATCATAAACCTGTCAAACTTCAAATACCACTACCTTGGATCTTTTTTTAGGCTATACAAACTCTTCTTCAACCTACATACCAATTTTTATTTCCCTTTGACCTCATACCTCTGTGGTTGTTGCATATAAATCTCTTCCTGTAAATCCCCATGGAGAAAATTGTTTTTACATCTAATTGTTCAAGATGTAAATATTCTATTCCCACAAGAAGTAAAATAGTCCTAATTGAAGTCATTTTAACAACAAGAGAAAATATTTCATCGAAATCTATACCTTTCTTTTGTGAAAACCCCTTTACAACAAGTCTAGCCTTACCGCTTTTTTCCTCCATCTTATTCCTTCAACTTGTAAACCTATTTATTCAACAATACTCTTTTTCCTGCAGACAACTGAACCAAATCCCAAGTCTGGCTATTTACTAGGGAATCCATTTCCTCTTTCCCACTTCTTTTTAGTGTCTACCTACATTGCCTCTTCATAACATTTCGGTTCACTAGAATCAATCAACAATAAATAATACAGTGAAGGAGAGTATCGTTCAGGGGGTCTACTTAACCTGGTAGATCTTCTAACAAAACTTTTAGGAGTTTGAGGTACTTATTGCTCTTGTTGTTGTACATTTTGATTTTTTGGTACCTTTGGAATTTCTTTTTCAATGATCTCATCAAGCATTGTGTATTCTGGTTTTTCTTTTTCCTATTTCTTTCTCTGCAACTGATCTTTGTACATGACCTTCTCATTGAATATGATATCTCTACTCCTAATGATTTTTTGATTTTCATAATCCCATAAGCGATAACCAAAATCATTAGCATTGTATCCAATAAAGATACACTTCTTGGATTTTACCTCAAGCTTTGTTCTATTTTCTTTATCAATACGGACAAATGCTTCATAATCAAAAGTCTTCAAAAAAGATTAGTTTACCTTTTTACATGTCCATTCCTCCTCTAGAATTCCACCATCCAAAGAGATTGAAGGTCCTCTATTTATTAAGTAACAATAAATATCTACAACATCTGCCCATAACTGTAAGGGAAAACCAACATGTAATCTCGTACTCCTTGCACGGTCCATGATTTCCCTGTTCATCCTTTATGACACACAATTTTCTTGTGGTGTTCCTGGAACTGTCTTCTTACAAATTCCATGGTATGAACAATAATCATGAAACTCCTTGCTACAATATTCACCTCCATTTTCTGATCTGAGACACTTTGATGCAGGAGCATCTCAAGCGAGCTAGCGCAGAGATAAAAGACAGTTGGAAAAGAACCCAATGCAAATTTTGAAAATGTCTTGAAACATTAATGAAGTCGTCAAGTGGAGGAACACTTGTATAATGTAAAAGGACCTTGAGCGATCTGCTCTCGTCCTTAGTAGGTAGAAGGCATTTATAATAGTTAATGCAAGTAGATAGAATTTAATGCATAGATTAGACAGTTTAGAATGAAAGAGGGAAATAGGATATAGACACCCTCATTGTGTATTGTAATATAGATTATGCCAATTGAGAGCATAGAGGCATAGAAGAGAAGAAGCAGAGAGATATGTAGAAGAATTCCATGTACAAAAGTTCTGGATTAATACAAAAAGATTTGATTCAGATTCATGGTGTTAAAATATTCTCTATGTATGTATTGTTGAATATTATGCTCATGAATGATTTACTCTTTCTGTCATGCAATTGATTTTATGCTATGTATGAATGATTTCTTGTTAAATGTCTGAAATCTAAGAGAGAGAGAGAGGGAAAGGGAAATGATTTTCAATTGTTTCTCTATCTGAGCAAGAGTTCCTGCAATGAGTGCAGTTGAATTGTTCGCAAGGAGTGCGTTGACAAAGGGTTCAGAGGTTTGTCTCTGAAAGCTCAGATAAGATAGCTTTTGTTCTCATTCCCTCAGAAGTGTAGCTAGGCACAGGATTCGTGCAAGGAGTGCGCAGGCCGAGTAAAGTCTCAGAGTTTGCGAACCTGAGAAATTGTTGAAGGATTTTTCGCAAGGAGTGCGTGCAGGAATCTTCTTTAAGACCCAGAGTTAGACAAAGCTTAGGAGGGATAGAGTCTTCACAGTTGTCGAAGAAAATCACACAAGGTTGTGTTGCAGGTGGTTAAGTTCCGTGAAAAAACATTTTATCAAATTTATAGAAGTTCTCAGAAGGGAGAACGGACGGTCAGAATTCTCCGTGGAAAATTCGCGAAGTCCCGCGAGCCGTCAGATCTCGCAGAGTAGCAAGGGAGTTACAGAGAGTGTTTTCAAAGGTTCAAGCTCAGGAGAGGTAGAGCCGTAGATTCAAGTCAATAAGGTCTGTTGGATTTTCCCGAGGATTTCCATTTCAAGGTGTCATGGATTTAAGTCTCGAAATCTTTGCATTAAGACTCGCGAAGTGCGAAGTCCCGAAAAGGTAGAAAGTCTAGTTGTGGGACCAACACCGAAAATCGTGTCGAAGTTTGACATTTTTGGATTTTCGGGAAACAGAAAGTTGTGATTTTGGAGGTTGTGGAGTAGAGTTGCATGACATTGAATTCAGAGTTTGCGTCGACAAGATATTTTGGTATCGAAAGTCTCGAACTTCTGATACACGGAAAACGCGCTGACCGTTGGATCAAGCGGGGAATCATAGCCATCGGTTTCTTTTGGTGACTGAACATCGGAGTTTATAAATTCAGGTTTTTGGGGTCTGAGAGATAAGACACTCGATCACAAGATTCGTGAAATCGTGAAGTCCGATCTCTCGAAACATGAAGGGGGAATTTCATGAGGTTTTGTTGTGGGTGCATATTTCCCGAAAGGGAAATAGAAGAGCCTATTGTTGAAATCTCTTTGGGCCAATCAAGAGGAAAGATATTGTGTACGTGGACTTTCAACCTGCGGGTTGGAAGGGCTACGCCAGTTTTGGTATCAGAGCACAAAAAGTTCCTTTTCTTTCTGTAGGAAGGAAAAGAAGATTCACCATGCCACCGAGAAGAAGGGACAGGCAAACACCTGATCCTCTAGAGGAGAGGGAAATACTGAGAAGAACGGGTAGGCAGATGCCTGACCTAGCCATAGAAAGAGAAATGCATGACTTACGTGCCAGACTTGAGGACATGGAGACAGCACAAAGGTACACAACCACTGTTGGGGATGTTAGTGATTTCGAAAGAGAAAATGAAGCTGGACATGACAAAGAAGAAGTCACAACAGAAGATGCAGCAAATGAATGCTTGCTTAGAGCTGTTGCAAGAATGGGTGCAAGAGCCAAGATGGACATTCCAGTTTATGAGGGAAATCTGGATGTAGAGGAGCTTCTAGATTGGATTAAAGCTCTGGACACATACTTTGACTATGAAGATGTCGAAGAGGAAAAGAAGGTCAAACATGCTATCACAAGATTAAAGGGACATGCAACATTGTGGTGGGATGAACTACAAGCTGACAGACACTGCCAAGGCAAGCAGAAGATCAAGAGTTGGGACAATATGATCGCAAAGATGAAGGCGAAATTCATCCCCATTGATTATCAAATTACTCTGTTTCGAAGGATGCATAATTTGAGACAGAAGCTGATGACAGTGAAGGAATACACTAAAGAGTTCTAGAGGTTGAACATCAGAGCAGGTCATCATGAAAGTAATGATGAAAAGGTTGCTAGGTATATGAATGGTCTGAGATACGACCTTCAGGATGAGATGAGCATGATGACCATCCAAACGGTGGAAGATGCTTATCAAATGGCTCTAAAAGAGGGAGAGAAGCTGAGCCGAAAGCAGGGTCAAAGAGGCCAAGGAAGAAGTCAGCCCAGGGGAAAGTCAGTTGTCCAAGACAGAAATTAGAAGCCTAAAGAATATTGGAAGAAACCTCAACCTCAGATTGAGAGAGGTGGAAGCTCATAGAAAGCGCAATATGCTGGACAGAGAAGGCAGTATGTTGATCAGAAAGGAGAGTATGCTGATAATAATATTTTTCCTCATACCATAGGTAGAGGAAGAGGAAGAGGTGGAGTAATAACATGCTTCACGTGTGGAAAGGCTGGACACAAGTCTTATGAATGTCCAAACAAAAAGAGGGAAGGTGGAGAGGCTCACATTGCCAATTTTCAAAGGCAGAATGTTGAAGCAGAGGATGTTGAAGGCGGAAGATCACTGATGATGTGAAAAGCTATTTTGACACCAGAGAAGGAGGTGGAGAGTTCAATCCAAAGAAACAGACTTTTTCAGACTGCTTGCAAGACCAAGGACAGGGTATGCAAGGTCATTGTGGACAGTGGTAGCATAGATAACCTCGTTTATAGAGAGATGGTAGAAAAGCTGGAGCTGGAGACGATTGATCATCCAATCCCATATAGAGTTTCATGGTTGCAAAAAGGACATCAGGTAAATGTCACTAAATAGTGTTTAGTTGAATTCAAGATAGGAGGATATAACGATAAGATACTCTGTGATGTTATTCCCATGGATGTTTGTCATTTATTGCTGGGTAGACTGTGGAAATATGACAGAAATGTGATTCATGATGGGAGGATGAACACATACACCCTAGAGAAGAATGGGAGAACTCACATGTTACTTCCAATCAAAGATAAGGAGGTGAAACCTGAAGTAAGCAACACTGTACTTCTCATGAGTGGGAAGGAACTTCTTACAGAGGTTAAGAAGAAGGAGGAACCACAATTCATTATGGTCAGGAAGCCAAAGATTGTTTTAACCAACACAAGGGTAGATGATTTACCAGA
The DNA here is from genome assembly GCA_032191745.1 of Picea mariana. Classification (NCBI taxonomy): domain Eukaryota; kingdom Viridiplantae; phylum Streptophyta; class Pinopsida; order Pinales; family Pinaceae; genus Picea; species Picea mariana. The sequence goes on along the minus strand of JASDQU010010040.1, from coordinate 37,127 downwards.
AGAGGTTCAGGAACTTCTGGAAGAGTTCACTAACATAGTAGTGGATGAACTACCTCGTTCGTTGCCACCGATCAGAAGTGCGAGTCATAATATTGATCTCATACTGGGAGCTAGTTTTCCAAACAAAGCCACATACAGATTGACACCGCAGGAGAATGAAGAGGTCAAAAGACAAGTCCAGGATTTGTTGGACAAAGGTTTGGTCAAGGAAATCTTGAGTCCGTGTGCTATTCCGACAATACTCAGTCCGAAGAAAGATGGAGGTTGGAGGATGTGTATAGACTCAAGGGCGATTAACAAGATAACTATCAGGTACAGATTTCCATTGCCAAGGATGGATGATCTGGTGGATTGCTTGAGTGGAGCAAAATAGTTTTCAAAGATTGATTTGAAAAGCGATTATCACCAAATCTGCATGAGGGAAGGTGACGAATGGAAGACAACATTCAAAACAAATGAAGGGTTGTATGAATGGCTTGTCATGCCATTTGGTTTAACAAATGTGCCAAGTACTTTCATGAGGTTAATGAATGAATTCCTAAAGGATTTCATCGGAAAATTTGTCATTGTGTACCTTGATGACATACTGATTTTTAGTAAAATAAAGGTAGAACATATGAAACATTTGACTATAGTGATGTAGAGGTTACAATAGGAGAAGCTGCTGATAAACATGAAGAAATCCTTATTCATGAAGATGGAGCTCATTTATTTGGGGTTTGTTATTTCTACAGATAAGTTGAGGATGGATCCAGATAAAGTGGAGGTGATCAAGAATTGGCCGTCACCAAAGAATATCTTTGAGGTGAGAAGTTTTCATGGATTGGCTAGTTTCTACCGAAAGTTCATCAGGAATTTCAGTGGAATTAGTGCACCGGTGATGGATACAGTGAAGAAAAGAAACAAATCGTTTCACATGATAGAAGAAGCTAAGAAGAGTTTTAATCTGTTGAAGAGGAAAATCACGAAACAACCAATTCTGGTGTTGCCTGATTTCCAAAAGACATTTCAGGTAAAATGTGATGCAAGTGGATTTTCAATAGGGGCAGTCTTGAGCCAAGAAGACAGGCCGATAGCATACTTCAGCGAGAAGCTGAATGAAGCCAAGATAAAATACTCCACATATGACACGGAGTTCTATGCTATTATACAGGCATTGAAGAAATGGAGACATTACTTAATTTCTAAAGAGTTTGTCTTATACAGTGACAATCATGCATTACAATTTGTGACTCAACAGGAGAAGTTGAATCAAAGACATGTTAAATGGGTTGAATACATGCAGAATTTCACTTTTGTGATTAAACATATTTATGGTACTGCTAACAAAGTTGTTGATGCTTTGAGAAGGAAGTGTTTGCTATTGCAGGAGTTCAGGGTCAAAACACTGGGTTTTGATGATCTCAGGGACATGTACAAAGATGATCCAGATTTTAAAAAGGCATACGAAGTAGATGAGAATCCAATTCTCAGAGATAGAAGCCAATGGGAATAATACATGATCCATGAAGGATTACTATTTAAAGGTAATCAACTTTGTATTCCAAAATGCTCCATGAGGGAGAATTTGCTGAAGGAGAAACATAGTGGAGGATTGGTCAGACATTTCGGTCATGAAAAGACATTCGAAAAGTTGAATGAGCCATATTTTTGGCTAGGAATGCGAGAAAAAGTTAAAATATTTGTGGACAGATGCAGAATTTGCCATCATTCGAAAGGAAAGAGACAGCATGCAGGGTTTTATCAACCATTACCCATCCCTGAAAAGTCGTGGGATGTAGTTAGCATGGACTTCATATTGGGGTTGCCAAGAACACAAAGAGGGGTTGACTCAATCTTTTTGGTGGTGGATAGATTTTCCAAGATGGCACACTTCATTCCATGTCAGAAAACCAGTGACATGACTCACATTGCAAATCTGTTTTTCAAAGAAGTCATTCGAATTCATGGCTTGCCAAGGAGCATAGTTTCGGATCGAGACATTAAGTTCATATGAAAATTTTGGAGGACCTTATGGAAGAAGCTGGGAACTAAATTATCGTTCAATTCGGCTTATCATCCTCAGATGGATGGACAGACAAAAGTGGTGAACAAAAGTCTGGGAGACTTGTTGAGGAGCTTGGTGATAGAACACCACAGCCAGTGGGACAACATATTACCATAGACAGAATTTGCTTACAACAATTCAATCAACAGAAGCATGGGGTAGAGTCCATTTCAAATCATCTATGGAATGCAACTAAGAGGAATTTCTAAGTTGAGGGATTCATAACAGACTACGACTAGGAGTGCTAGTGCAGAAGATTTCGTAGAGGCGATGAAGGAACTTCACAACCAGGTGAAGGAGCGATTGCAACAATCGAGCCAGGAATATAAGCGAAGAGTAGATCAACATAGGAGACAACTTCAAGTTGAAGTTGGTGATTTGATCCTTGCACATTTGATAAAGGAAAGGTTCTCGAGAGGAACATATAATAAATTGAATATGAAGAAAATCGGACAATGCAAGGTCTTGAAGAAATTTGGGGCGAATGCTTACGAGATTGAATTACCCGATGGGATTGGAATTTCTCCGATATTCAATGTCTCAGATTTGTACCCATATAAAGTTGAGGAAGCAGGGGCAGGAAATGAATAGCTAGAGGTTCAATGGACGAAGCAGATGCCAGTTGCAGAGAAGTCGCAGATGGAGCACATACTGGATAAAAGAATTGGCAAGAAGACCAGGCAAAAGCAATACTTTGAGTATTTGGTCAAATGGAAGGGCCATCCAGTTGAAGATGCCAGTTGGGAGAATGAAGAAGAGATCCAGGGGCATGGATAGATTGTGCAGGCAGTTAAGTTCCGTGGCAAAACATTTTATCAAATTTACAGAAGTTCTCAGAAGGGAGAACGGACGGTCGAAATTCTCCGTGGCAAATTTGTGAAGTCCCACGAGCCGTCAGATCTCATAGAGTAGTAGGGGAGTTACAAAGAGTGTTTTCAAAGGTTCAAGCTCAAGAGAGGTAGAGCCATAGATTCAATTCAATAGGGTCTGTTGGATTTTCCCGAGGATTTCCATTTCGGGGTGTCGTTGATTTAAGTCCTAAAATCTTCGCATTAAGACTCGCAAAGTGCGAAGTCCCGAAAAGGCAGAAAGTCTAGTTGTGGGACTAGCACCGGAAATCATGTCGGAGTTTGACATTTCGAGATTTTCGCAGAACAGAAAGTCAGTATTTTTGAAGGTTGTGGAGCAAAGTTGCATGACATCACAACTCACAAACTCACGAAATCCGAATAGCCGAAATTGATATCGGGATTTGGGAATTCAGAGTTTGCATTGACAAGAGATTTTGGTATCGAAAGTCTTGAACTTCCGATACGTGGAAAATGCGCTGACCGTTGGATCAAGCGGGGAATCAAAACCATTGGTTTCTTTTGGTGACTGAACATCGGAGTTCGGAAATTCAGGTTTTGGGGGTCTGAGAGATAAGACACTCGATCACAGGATTCACGAAATCATGAAGTCTGATCTCCCGAAACGTGAAGGGGAAATTTCACGAGGTTTTGCTGTGGGTGTAGGTTTCCCAAAAGGGAAATATAAGAGCCTATTGTTGAAAGCTCTTCGAGCCAGTCGAGAGGAAATATCTTGTGTACATGGAATTCCAACCTGTGGGTTGGAAGGGCTGTGCCACACTTCAATATTTTTCCTGTCTTATTCTCAACCAAATATTTCCATTTCTTAAAAGTATCAAAAACATCAGATTTTTGTCGAATACAATAAACCCAAGTTTTTCTAGTTGCATCATCAATAAAAGTAACATAATAAAGAGATCCACCAAGAGATGATACATGAGATGGTTCCCATACATCTGTATGCACAAGCTATAAGATTTCACTCTTTTTTTCTTTTTTGACTCTGGTAAATCTGACTCTCTTCTGTTTTCCATAAACACAATGCTCACAGAAATCCAAATCAATTTGTTTAATATCTAGAAACAAATTTATTTTGTGAAGTATCTGCATCCCATTATCACTCATGTGTCCAAGCCTATGATGCAACAGTTCTATATCCACTCCTGTAGAAGCTAAAGAGATAGAAGAGTCAGTATTACCAGTACACAAATACAATGTAACTACCTCCTCTCCTTTTTCTATCACTAGTGATCCTTTGGTGACCTTCTACACCTTATCTGTAAATATGGATATACAACCTTCACTTTCCAATTGACCTGTTGAAATTAGATTTTTCCTTAGATCTGGAACATGTCTTACCTCTTTCAACAACCACTGATTTCCATTCCTTCTCTCCTTTTTCTATCACTAGTGATCCTTTGGTGACCTTCTACTCCTTATTTGTAAATATGGTTATACAACCTTCACTTTCCAATTTCCCTATTGAAATTATATTTTTCCTTAGATCTGGAGCATGTCTTACCTCTTTCAACAACCACTAATTTCCATTCCTTTTCTTTATTTTTACCTTTCCCATTCCAACAATTTTGCATGGTGCATCATCACCCAAATGAACCAGTCCAAAATCACCTTGAACATAATCTAGAAAATTTTTCCTATGCGGTGTGGAATGAAATGAAGCCCTTGAATCTACTACCCAAGACTCAAAAATATTATCTACAGAAAGAATCAAAGCATATTGTAACACATCACCTGTTACATTTTCTTCTTGATATTTCTCCTGCTGTCCATCTCTTTGTTTCTTTGGAGATCTGCAGTCTTTCTTCATATGTCCTTTCTTCCTACAATTCCAATACTCTATCTTTCTCAGTCTGTATTTGGATCTTCCCTTCCTAGAATTCCTGTGGTTCCCTGATCCCTTTCCTCTATCCTTTTGTCTTCCCCTATTCTCCATGTTTAACACATTACCTGAGTATCACCTGTGATTTTCCATCGCATTTCCTCACTAAGGATAACACCAACAACATCATCAAATTTTAAAGTGTTTGAACTAGAGACAGAGTTACTTATATCCATGACCAAGCTGTTCCAACTTTCTGACAATGAGAAAAATATTGGAAGATCCTTGACCTCATCATCAAAGTCCACTTTTACAGAACTTAGTTGTTTAGTAACCGTATTGAATTGATTTAAATGATCTGTAACAAACCCACCTTATGACATCTTCATATTAAATAATATCTTCATTAGAAATAACTTATTGGACGTCGAGGGTTTTGCATACAGTTTAGCCAATGTTTCCATCATCTCCTTTGTTGTCTTTTCTTTTGAAATGTTAAAATCCATCGACGTTTCCAGGCTCAACTGTATTGTTCCTAGTGCTTTTCTGTGAAGAACCTCCCATTCTTCATCCTTCATGGTCATCCTCTTCTTTGCTATTCCACCCAATGGTAGGAAGAGATCCTTCTGATATAAATAATCTTCCATCTGCAACTTCCATAATTGATAGTTTTGGCTGTTAAATTTCTCGACCCTAAACTTTCTATACTCCACTATTGCTACAAATTGAACCAGGTACCCTCTTTTCCTATGAGTTACATTTCACTCTGATACTAATTGTTAGAAAAATAGGATCGTAGAGAAATAAAATAAAATAAATGTGGAAATAAAACATGAAAGATAGACAATACAATAGAGACACAAATATACTGTTGGGTTACTGAGAGGGGGGTGAATCAGTAATAGCGTAATTATAATCATTTTTCTTCAAATGTTATATCAATGTAGAATTATTATCCAATAATGAGCAGTAAGAAATAAACAATCACACACATACACAATACACCAGTGTTTTACGTGGAAACCCAAATCGGGAGAAAACCACAAAATGCTTTTTCTTATAAGTCTTGAAGAACTACATTCATTGGAAGTACCAACTTCCTTTGTTTTCTAGATGCAACTGGAAGGAGGCTCCAACACCCTAGTTTCTCAGGCTACAACCTGAGGGAAGCTCCAACTCCATAATTCTTTGGCTACAACCAAAAGGAGGCTAAAACCCCCTACATTCTCCAGCTATAACCAGAAGGTGGCTACAACCACCTGTCCTTGCCCCGTCCTGCCACACTGAAGTAGAAGTAGAATGATGGAACCACTGTCACACTAGCACTGTGAGATATATCGATGTAAACCTGTACCAATAAATCGTTACCATGCATCAACCATGCATCA
>JASDQU010010040.1:14268-30984 GCA_032191745.1 Picea mariana | reverse complement strand
AACCCCCTACATTCTCCAGCTATAACCAGAAGGTGGCTACAACCACCTGTCCTTGCCCCGTCCTGCCACACTGAAGTAGAAGTAGAATGATGGAACCACTGTCACACTAGCACTGTGAGATATATCGATGTAAACCTGTACCAATAAATCGTTACCATGCATCAACCATGCATCAACCTGTACCTCAACCTGTAATCAACCTGTACCATAAACAAGTGCATCAACCATGCACCAAGTTGTAATCAACCTGTACCATAAACAAGTGCATCCAACCATGTAACAAGTATGTACCAATCATGTGTCAACTACTCATCAATATGTACCAACATCATCAACCGTACACCTCATGTATGTGCTAACTCATCAACCACTTGTCTCAACCATGTACTCAACATGTACCTCAACCAAAATCCCTCATCAATTTCATCATCCAAATCTGATTTGTAGCTCTGTAATAGACCTGGTGTATATGATCACATTCATGCAAACCTTCCTTAACTTTAACAACAAGAGACTAGCATTTTCATCAATCTTTTCTTTAGTCTCACATTCCTAGTTTTGGATTAGTCAACAACCCTAACTTGAAGTAATCATAACTTTGAACCTGTAATGTATAAATATCTAAAACTGATCAAAAAAATTCTCCAGTGTGTTTTATGCAATTCCTCCAGGTTTCACTACTTGGAAGCTCTCAGAAAAGGAGTTATAGCAAAAATGGCATACCTTGCTGAATTTTGGCTTATTCTAGAGAGCGACCTTGTAGAGAGTTCCCCGCACAAAGTATTTGTTTAACTGATATGAAAATGTTACAAAAAATACTAAATACTATACCCTAACCAACACATTTTGTCTCACTAAATTTGGATCTGTTATGAAGACGTTATGACGTTTTTACCCGAAACACCTGTTTTTGACTAGTTTCAGGACTAGCCAAAAACCCTATTTTCCATGGAGCATAACTCCAAAAATACAATGAACCACAAGAAGAATTTTTTAACACATATACTTGGGTATGTTTTCTCAATGGCATACCAATTTAATGGTCTGGATAATTATAGAAAAATTTTTATAGTGAAAATGGTGAGATGACCTGTAAATAACATACCTTAGAAAGCACCATCAAAAGAATTTATCCTTCCTTGCATTTTGGCCTTCTTTTCTTCACCTTCCCTCAGACATTAGGCTTAGATATCCTTGGTTACCTCAAAAACCTATATATATTCAATATGATCAAGTGTAATTAAAATGAGAGAGCCTTGCCTCTTATTTATACTCTTCAAGTAGCTCCCTTAAAAACATCTTCTAGGTCACTTGGCCCACTTTCCTTATTTTAGGGTTAACCCACTTCTAATTTCTCCATTAAAATTATTATTGAAATAATTTATTTTGTATTCACTTTGAATTACAATACACTCATCACTTCACTTTATTATTTACCTTTTAAAATCTCTTAAACCACATTGACTACTTTGACATTTTGGGGCTTCTAGATGACATATGAGGGTCCTCCAACTTCGTAAGGCCATAACTCTCAAACCATGAGGAGTTATGTGACATTACACATACCACAAGAAATAGAATGACATGTAATATCCATCTAGAATAGTATTACCTTCAAATATAACAACAATCAAACCGTTATCCATCAAACAAACTTGGGTCCATTACCCAAACCCGGGTTCTCCAACTTCACATGGTCATAACTCTCTAACCGTGAGGAGTTATGTGACATTATACATACCACCAAAAATGGCATGACAAGAACTATCCATCTAGGGTAGTTTCCCTGAAAAATTCACTTTCCTTCATCTCATTATTCCACAATTAATCATGTGTTCTCTTACTCCGCAAAGCATCTTCCCGTGAGGGATTTCACCATAAGGGGACCACTTTGGAGTTCATCCATATTTACTTCTTATCAACCATGAAAAAAAAAATGATTCATATTTACATCAAACAATTTTGGGTCCATTACCGAAACCTTTGTGCTATGGGTCTTTATTTAAGGGTTGACATCAATGACAACCAACTTTAATCAACAATATCCCCCTTTGGCATTGATGGAAACACTTTGATACAATACTGAAATCATATCACTCATGATCCCCCTAGAACCATGCCTCTATCGTTTGCATATGATAAATCTCTCCCTCTGTGTCATCAATGGCAAAGGTATATTTCCATCCAGGGCTACTCCCCCTGACTGAACTGCCCTCTTATGGTGCTTCCTTGTGTACATCTAAGACATATAAGATAAGCATTCAAAAAGAATCCAAAAAGCAGTCATTTTAGAGTAGAAATAACTCCAAGTCTTTGGCGAAGATATTCAAAGGCTTCCCGTGGAAGTGGTTTTGTAAATATGTCTGCCACTTGTACTTTTGTGCCCACATACTCAACTATGATGTTCTTTTCTGCAACATGTTCTCGTAGAAAGTGATACTTGATTGGAATGTGCTTCGTCTTGGAGTGCATCACCAGGTTTTTTGAGATACTGATGACACTTGTATTATCACAATATATTGGAATGGGCTCATCATATGCAACCTGTATATCTGTCAAAGTTTGTTTCATCCAAAGAACCTATGTACAACATGTTGTTGCTGCAATATACTCTGCCTCGACTGTAGATAGAGATATTGATGATTATTTCTTTCTTAGCCATGATACCAAACACTCACCTAAGTAGAGCACTTCTCCACTAGTGCTCCGTCGGTCATCAATAAAACCTGACCAACCTGCATCTATGTAGGCAATAAGTGATAGATCCTTTCCTTTTGGATACCATAATCCAAACTCTTCTATTCCTTTGAGATATCTGAATATCCTCTTTACTGCTAATACATGTGATTCCTTTGGTGCTACTTGAAATCGTGCCACCTGTCCAATTGCCTGTATTACATCTGGTCTCGATGCTGTCACATATAGTAGGATGCCAATCATTGACTTGTATTGCCTCTGATATGTAGACTTCAAATCATCATCTTTGCTTAACTTACAACTGGTTTGCATGGGAGTGATAACTGGTTTGAAATCTTCCATTCTGAACCTCTTTAGCATTTCTCTGATATACTTGGTTTGAGAAATAAAAATTCCTTGGTTGCTTTGACATATCTAAAGTCCCAGAAAGAAGGATAGTTCTCCAAGTAATGACATTTCAAATTCATTATGCATGTCTTTTGCAAATTTATGGCTTAACCTGTCATCATCACTACCAAAACTAATATCATCAACATAAACTTCAATTAATAAAATGACTTACCTTGATGTAGAGGTTGTTGTCTGCACTTCCTTTTCCGAACCCTGCCTACTGCAGATACTTATCCAGTCTGGAGTACCATGCTCTAGAAACATGTTTTAGACCATACAAGGCCTTCTTTAATTTACACACATATTATGTGTTCTATGACAACTGAAATCCTTATGGTTGTTCAATGTAGACTTCTTCTTCAAGTTCCTCATTCAGAAAAGATGATTTTACGTCCATTTGATATATTTTAACATTTTTTGAGCATGCATAAGCTAAAAGCAAACAGATTTCTTCTATTCTGGAAACTGGGGAAAATGTCTCTTCAAAGTCGATTCCTTCAATCTGTGCATATCCTTTACATACCAATATAGCTTTGTTCCTTATAACATGTCCATCTTCATTCAATTTATTCCTGAAAACCCATTTTGTGCCGATCACATTCTTATTCTTTGGTCTTGGAACCAATTCCCAAGTGTCATTTTTCTCTATTTGATCCAATTCTTCATCCATGGCCTTATTCCAAAATTCATCATTGCTAGCTTCTTCAAAACAGTTTGCTTCAATTGTAGATACGAGTGCTAGGTGTGTTTGTTCTGGTGAACAGATTTTTCTTCTAGTCTCAACTCCCACATCTTTGTTTTAATTTGATCTGAAGGATGATTCTTATGGACTCGTTTGCTAGGTGTATTTGGAGATACTTGTTGAACTTTCTCTTCTGCTTCTATTGGATTCTCTTCATCTTCATATTCCTCTTCTACTTCGTTTTCATCTTCTTCTTCGAAAAGTTGTTCCATTGATTTGTTTTCTTCTTCCTTTGATTCTGGTCTTCCTGTTTCATCAATTCTTACGTTGATGCTTCCCACAATTTTGTTTAATCTTAGATTGTAACACTTGTATGATTTCCTTGTACTTGAGTAACCAATAAGTATTTATTTGTCCACACGAGAGTCAAACTTTCCCATTCTACCATATTCTCTTCTGATGTAGCATTTTCTTTCAAAAAATATGAAGTTCTTCATGTTTGTTGGTCTTCCTTTCCATAGCTCGTAGGGAGTTTTATCATTGTTTTTTCTAAGCATTACTCTGTTTTGAATGTAAAATGTTGTATGCACTGCCCGTGTCCAAAAAATGTCTATCAAATTTGAATCCATTATCATTGTTCGAGCCATTTTTTGTACTATCTTGTTCTTTCTTTCATCAACTCCATTCTGTTGAGGTGTCCTAGCGACGGAGAATTGCCTTTTTATTCCATGATTGTTGTAGTAGTCCATAAATTCCTTTGAGATGAATTATCCTCCATTATTTTATCTTAAGCATTTGATTCTTTAATCCATATCATTTTCAACTATTTCCTTGTAGATCTTGAAGTTTTCAAAAGATTTTGACTTGTTCTTGAGAAAGCAAACTGTAGTCATTCTTGTATAATCATCAACTAATAACATAAAATATCTCTGACCTTTTAAGACTTTTGGTGTAGTTGGTCCAACTAGATCAGTATGCACAATTTCCAGTGGTTTTGTTGTTGAATATTCCTTTGATTTGAACCTAGTCTTTGTTTGCTTTCCTTGTTGGCAATGCTTACATAAAGTGTTGGTTGGTTTCGTGATCTAGAGAATTTCTCTGACTGCTTCTCTTTTGCTGACTTTGACAATGTTATCAAAATGCATGTGACCCATTCTTTTGTGCCATATTCAACTTTGATCTTCCTTTCCTAGACAACACTTTTCATTTCCAATTTTGCTTAACACATATATGTTGCTTGAAGTTCTTGTAGTTGTAGCAATGAATTTTCCTGAACCTTCTTTTCTTATCTCACACTTTTGTGAATCGAAAGTAACTTTATGACCTTGGTCACACATTTGACTCACACTTAAAATATTATGTTTCATATCTTCTACTAGTAGAACATTTTGTGCCTTTTCATTATTGTTCCCAATTCAGACTGTGCTTTTTCCAATGATTTTGGCTGAATTATCATTTCCGAAGGAGACTGATCCATCTCTTTCCTTTCATAATGCAAGAAACTTGTCTCTATCACCTGTCATGTGTTTTGAACATCCATTGTCAACATACCAACCATGTTTCTTCTGTTTAGCTTGTAGAACGACTATGCATTCTTCATTTCTATACTGATCTTGCTTTCTTATCCATGTCATTTTCTGAGGTTCCTGTTTGTGACTTTGTTGAGTTTCTTAAGGAGGGACTGTCATTCTACAATTTTTTTCCATGTGTCCAAAATTTTTACATTTGTAACATTCCACTTCAGTGCTCAAAGATTCAAACCTGTTGTAACTTCTTCTCTATGTTTCACTAGGTATTCTTGAATAACCCCTTTGTGTATTGCTCTCAAAGTAGTTATTGTTCCTGTTGTTAGCTCTGCAATTTACAGCTTTATGTCCAAAATTATTACATGAATAACATAAACCAAAAAATATAGTTTGATACCTAGTAGTTGAAGATATTATGAATGGAGGTGCTCTTATGAATCCTTCTTCTTCTTGAGGTCTGTCTATCTATTGTTGATTCTAAAATTTGAATCTTCTCGGTGGAGGAGTGTCCCTGTAATCTTCCTTATATATATTTTTATCCCCTTTGATTGTTTCTGCATAACTATTTGGATTTGTTTCTTGCTCTGTTGTTTTTGAGCTTGATCCCTTTTCTGTCTGATTATATCCAAGTCCGGACTTGTCAAGATGAGATTTTTGACTGTTGATAATGTCATCCAAAACTTTTGAGCTATTCTGCAATTTTTCTTTTGAATATCGTTTCTTAGTGTGACAATCTCTGCTTCCAGGTTTCCAATGATCATGTCCTTTCCTTCTAGCTGTTCTGTGAGTGCTTCTTCAACTCTTTTATCTTCTTCTATTTGAACCTTCAATTTTGTGATCATTTGTTCTACTTATTGAATGTCTTTTTTCTTATCTAGTTCTGCTTGTAGTTTCTTGTTTTTCTTCTTTTCTCTTCTGATAAATTCTATGGCACTCATTAATTATTCTTGGAAGTCAACTTATGCCTCTTCAATTGATTCTTCATATGCTTCTTCATATTCTTTTTCAGAGTCTTCTACTGCCGTGAATAGAACTCTCCCTGTTTCACTGCCACTGACTTCATCTTTATCTAATGATGAGATGTCTTCTTTGGTGAAAAATATTTTCTTGAAAACTTTCTTTGTAGTTCTTTTACCTTTATATGTTTATTTGCTTTTTGAGTAACCTTCATCATTTCTCTTTTTCTTTTTAGGAATTTTTTTAGAAAAATGACCAATACCATCACAATTAAAACAAATTAAAGGAAGCTTACCTTGATACCTACTGTTGGTTCCCTTGTTCAGTATTTTGACGAATTTGGCCACTTCTTCATCATCTTCCGAGACGTCGTTGTTGATGTTATATTCTTCTTGTTCCTTTTTTTTTTCTTTGATCTTTTGGATGCTTTGAATGTTGCTTCTTTTACATCTGGATTTTCTTGTTCAGTTCTTATCTCATATGCTGTGAAGATTACATGCAGTTCATCCATGCTTATTGAGTTTATATCCAATCTTTCTTATAGTGTTGATATCTTAGGGATAAATCTCATAGGAAGAGATCTTATTACCTTTTGAACAATTATAGATTCTTTGATTTCTTCTCCCAATCCTATGATTGCATTCATTGTTTCATCGACTCGTAAGAAGTAGGTCATGATATCTTCATATTCCTTCATTTTTTGTTGTTCGAACTGACCTCTGTAAGTTTGAAGCTTTGCTTCTTTGAATTTTGAATCTCCTTCATAAATATTTCGAAGCTTTTCCCAAATCTCTTTAGCAGATTTACAATGTGCAACTTTGGTGAATACCGTATCACTGAGACCATTCAAAAGTGCATTTTTGGATTTGGAATTATTCTCATCGAGTTTCACTTCTTTGTCATTTGTTGGTGGAACTGTCGGTGCTATGTATCCATATAAAATTGTTTTCCAAACTTGAAATCCCTATGCCTGTATATATGTCTTCATCCTTATGCTCCAAAAAGCATACTCCTGTCCATCAAACTATGGTATTCCATTTTTATACGAGTTGGTACTCTCCATGATCTACCTTTCAGTGGTTAAACTTATTTCTGAAGGAACCTTCTCTGATACCAATTGTTGGATTACTGAGAGGGGGGTTGTATAAGTAATAGCGTAATTATAATCATTTTTCTTCAAATGTTATATCAATGTAGAATTATTATTCAATAATGAGCAGTAAGAAATAAACAATCACACACATACATAGTACACTGGTGTTTTACGTGGAAACCCAAATCGGGAGAAAACCACATAATTCCTTTTCTTATATGTCTTGAAGAATTACATTCATTGGAAGAACCAACTTCCTTTTTTTTCCAGTTGCAACTGGAAGGAGGCTCGAACCCCCTAGTTTCTCAGGATACAACTTGAGGGAAGATCCAACTCCCCAATTCTCTAGCTACAACCCCCTATGTTCTTCGGCTACAACCAGAAGGTGGCTACGACCACCTGTCCTTGCCCCGCCCTACCATCCTGAAGTAGAAGTACAATGATGGAACCACTGTCACACTATCACTGTGAGATATACCATTGTAAACCTGTACCAATAAATCTATACCATGCATCAACCATGCATCAACCTGTACCTCAACCTGTAATCAAACTGTACCATAAACAAGTGCATCAACCATGCACCAACCTATACCAAACAACCTGTAATCAACCTGTACCATAAAGAAGTGCATCCAACCATGTACCAAGAATGTACCAATCATGTGTCAACTACTCATCAATATGTACCAACATCATCAACTATACACCTCATGTATGTGCCAACTCATCAACTACTTGTCTCAACCATGTACTCAACATGTACCTCAACCAAAATCCCTCATCAATTTCATCATCCAAATCTGATTTTTATCTCTGTAATAGACCTGGTGTATATGATCACATTCCTGCAAACCTTCCTTAACTTTAACAACAAGAGACTAGCATTTTCATCAAACTTTTCTTTAGTCTCACATGCCTAGTTTTGGATTAGTCAACAACCCTAACTTGAAGTAATAATAACTTTGAACCTATAATGTATAAAGATATGAAATTTATATACAATGTTATTTGGTGTGTTTTATGCAATTCCTCCAAGTGTCACTACTTGGAACCTCTCAGAAAAGGAGTTATAGCAAAAATGGCATACCTTGTTGAATTATGGATTATTCTATAGAGCGACCTTGTAGAGCGTGCCTTGCATGAAATATTAGTTGAATGGATCTGAAAATATTACAAAGAATACTAAATACTGTACCCTAACCAACACATTTGGTCTCACTAAATTTGGATCTGTTATGAAGAAGTTATGACATTTTTACCCGAAATACCTGTTTTTGACTAGTTTTAGGACTAACCAAAAACCCTATTTTCCACGGAGTGTAAATCCAAAAATACAACGACCCAAAAGAGGAATTGTTTACCACAGATAATTGGGTATGTTTGATCAATTTCATAGCAATTTCCTATTCTGAATCATTATATAAAAAAAGTTATAGCGAAAATGGTGAGATGACCTATAAATAACATACCTTAGAAAGCACCATCAAAAGAATTTATCCTTCCTTGCATTTCGGCCTTATTTTCTTCACCCTCCCTCAGAAAATTGGCTTAGATGTCCTTGGTTACCTCAGAAACCTATAGATATTCAATATTCTCAAGTGTAATTTAAATGAGAGAGCCTTGCCTCTTATTTATACTCTCCAAGTAGCTTCCTTAAAAACATCTTCTAGGTCACTTGGCCCACTTTCCTTATTTTAGGGTTAACCCACTTCAAATTTCTGCATTAAATTTATTTTGTATTCAATTTGAATTATAATACACTCATCACTTCACTTTATTATTTACCTTTTAAAATCTCTAAAACCATTTTGACTACTTTGACCTTTTGGGGTTTCTAGATGACATATAAGGGTCCTCCAACTTTGTAAGGCCATAACTCTCAAACCGTGAGGAGATATGTGACATTCTACATACCACCAGAAATGGAATGACATGTACTATCCATATAGAATAGTATTGCCTTCAAATATAGAAAAAATCATACCATCATCCATCAAACAAACTTGGGTCCATTACCCAAACCTGGGTTCTCCAACTTCACATGGTCATAACTCTCTAACCGTGAGGAGTTATGTGACATTCTACATACCACCAAAAATGGCATGACAAGAACTATCCATATAGGATAGTTTCCTTGAAAAATTCAATGTCCTTCTGTTAGCGATATTTCTCATAACAGGGGATAAAATGTGAAGGAATGGGTTAAAATCCCACTTACCCTAAGTTTGGAATGCAAATGTGTCCGTGTTAAATGGAAACCAAATCTGGACGGCAAGGATTCGTGCGCCCTAATCAACGGCGCACATAGGATTCCGGAGCCCCCCCGCCTTTCTACCTTTAAGTGGAAGCAGGGAGGTCCGAAACCTCTTCAACAGCTACGATCGAAGCGCTCATATCAACGACGCGCAGGGTTATTTTGGACCCCCCCCCCGCCTTATACCTTTAAGCGGAGGGGGGGGGGTCTAGAATCAAGGATGTATCTCTCTGACGGTTGCGATTAGAACATCTGAATCAACGACGTACAGGCAATCCGGACACCCTCTGTCTTTCTGCGTTTAATCAACGTAGGGCCCCCTTTCTTGTCATGTCATCTTGCCATCTGTTCTCCACCTGACCATGTAATGAGGCTCACCCCCTTTAATCCCCTTCCTCATCCTCTGACATCTGTCCACCTCCCCTCTTCTGGTCCTTGTGTTCCTTTCCCCATCTCATCATCCGCTCACCACCTGCCATGTGTCCCGCTCCCTTCCACGTCAACCTCCCACTGAAATGTGCCCATTATATCTCATCTCCTGCCCCCTCCGCTTATTTCCTTCCGCCATGTGTCTTCCCCTGTAATCTCTCACAAACCTCATAGTTTTGGTGCCATTACTCTCGTTATGCACCCCCATCCTTCACATTGGCCTCCACGCCTATCCATCAGGCCGTTCAGCTAATTCAGATGGTAGTGCGGAGGGTCTTCCATGTCCCAAAGGTGTTGAGTTGGTCGGGCCATCCTCAATCCCAATGAAGTAGTTATTGAAGTAGTTGGTGGTGGTTATACATCGCCTCCGCTATAATGGGAAAGTCCGACGACGAATTAAAGGCACGTCGATTCGCCCATGGGACTGTCAAGAGTTGGATTGTGTCTATCGTAGTTGCATGATCATTCAGAGACTGTGGCTGCAGATTGTCATAAGCCATGCAGACGCAGTGTGTTTAATGCAAGGTCTCGATTTTGTTGTTGTTGTTGTTTCGAGTATATGTAGGCGTTTTCTCCATTTTTGTATCTATCGATGGTAGAGAAAATCTCCCGACTGTAAAGTTTTAACAACCATTCTAGTTTCCTAGTTGTGCATCTGTATCTAAGATTTCTTGTTTTATGACAAACAGTTTTCTTACTCCGTCTATGTTTTCGTCTCATACCAGAGAGTTCATGATCGAATGATTCGCATGAATTGTTGCAGTTATGTTATGATAAAGGATTTGTTGTTACATTATTGTATTCTTTGGTCTTCTGTGTTTGAATGTAATAGTATCTTGCGTTTGGATGCTTTCTTCTCCAGTTTGTTAGCAACTTGATGTTTATGACAGACCCTTGCACTCTTCTCATATAAGTCTTCCCCCTACTCACCCTTATTACAACTTACTAGTTGAAGTTTATCTAAGACCTCATTTTCCCATGCATGCCTGGCCTAGTTTCAGAGTTGAGACGATATTGTTCTGAGTTTCCTTCCATTTGATCATCCCTTATAAAACAAATCGTGACATTAAAATGATGGGTGTCGGGCTCTGCTCCTGCTGCAATCCAGGAGTGACTTCCGACGCTAACACCTTCATCTCATTATTCCACAGTTAAGCATGGGTTCTCTTACTCCACAAAGCATCTTCCCATGAGGGATTTCACCGTAAGGGGACCACTTTGGAGTTCATCCATATTTACTTCTTATCAACCATGACAAAAAAATAATGATTCATATTTACATCAAACAATGTTGGGTCCATCACCCAAACCTTTGTGCTACGGGGCTTTCTTCAAGAGCTGACATCAATGACAACCAACTTTAATCAACATATATGTAGTTCACCCAGTGTGGGCTAGGTCCACCAGTAAAATTTTCCAGATCCTTCCTTTATTATTATCCAACAAATGAAGGGATACAACCTATATCACGCCCGCTGTGACTTCCTCTTATTTCTCTCATAGTCTCCTCTCTTATAATAAAATATTCCCAATGATCCACATCCACAATACAATTCCCTCATAAAAGAGGGTTGCCTTCTAGGAAAAAAAACCCTAACATAACTTCTACCATCATATCTGGGACCTTATAATGAACGGTCCATATTTACTATGAAATTACAATATACATTTACAAGGAAAATTGTCCTTCAGGGGATTCACCCCCGAACCCCTTCTTTCCCCAAACCCCTCAGGGGGGGCCAAGTCCCCCCCTACAACCCCCCCGTGTGGAGGGGTGTATAGTATTCTTGGGTGACAATATTCACGGGGTATAAAAATGGCTAAAAAAAGGACCTATGAAATAGGAAGATAATGAGGCTCCACAACCAACAGTGGGGATTTCTTCCATCTCACATAATGCTAGGAATCTAGCTTTCGCTAGGGACTATCTGACCCAAATTCTAGCCAATAGCCCTAGGATAGTTCCCTGGTTCACACGCCAATCATCTGGCCCTACATAGACTAGGAATATAACCATGAGGGTTAGGCGATGTAGTGTGCACACACTACCCATCTAGCCCCAGGCTAGGAATCATCCGACCCAGATTCTAGGCACTAGCCCCAGGCTAGTCATCATTCAACCCAGAGTCCAGCCACTAGCCCTAGGATAGTCATCATATATCCCAGAGTCTGTCCACTAGCCCCATGATAGTCATCATCCAGCCCAGAGTCTGGCCACTAGCCCCAGGATAGTCATCATCTGACCCGAAGTTTGACCACTAGCCCCAGACTAGTCATCATCCAACCTAGAGTCCGGCCACTAGCCCTAGGCTAGTCATCCTCCAACCACAAAGGTTGGTCCTCCAACTATCAAGGAAATATGCCCTCCTTGAAGGATCCACGATTTACACTTCCATAAGCTAGGAACAGATGCCCTCTCTGAAGGATCCACGTCTACTGACCTTGTGCAAGGTCAGGATGACTAGTGCCACAGTCAGTGCCCAAACATGAACCTGTTGTTACTGCACCACACTATAATGAACCTAGAGTCACATATGTAACACATCACTCCCTCTCACGAGGAAAATTCCTTCTAGACCACACCAAGCTTGTCTCTGAAGTACTCAAACTTCACTCTAGATAGAGGCTTAGTCAACATGTCTGCTACCCACTTTAGTAAGGACATAATGGAGCTTCACTTCTCTCTTCTATACCATCTCTCGAATAAAATGGTACTTTATCTTGATATTCTTTGACCTATCATGACATATTAGGTTCTCTAACAACCTTATGCAAATCTAGTTGTCACAAATGATACAGGTTGTTAGCGCCAATTCTTGCAAGGGGGGTGCTTCTCTCTGAATTTGGGTCCTTGGTGAGAAATAGATGAAATAGGGCTTAATACCCATCAAATGAAGTTATCCAAGGTCGTAGTCATGAGCGCCCAAGTGCAACATGCTTAAAATCTCTATTTTCGGGTTAAAAATCAAGCAGGCGGGCATTTTTTATGCTTTTTAGCGGTGAAGATCCATCGATGGAGCAGATCAACAGTCATCGGGTAAGACAAAACCACAGAGTTACATGAATTTTAGTGCATGGGCTCATCCCTTGGGGCCAAAGTCACGAAATGATCGTGGTCGTCTGATCCAGTCGGGATACATGGCGCCTGATTAAGTCCGGTCGCCATTTTGGCTACCGGGACTTTGAAATATAAGGGTCGACTCCCTTCCACCCACGATACACGAAATGCGAAGGCTCCTTTGGGTGTGGGCCTACAGTCATAGCACATGGTCATATGGAAATGTGGGTCCTAAAGAAGGGGGACAAGTGGCATCTAGTCGACATTTCGGGGATTTTGGAGCTCTCAGTGGGAGAATCCCTAAAAGAATCGGGATCGTTAATATTGAAGGATACGTGGCACGCGATTAAGTCCGATCACCATTTCAGCTACCGAGACTTTGAAAGATAGGGGGCTTCTCCTCCACTACATATGGAATCGCCAAAATGCGAAATGATTATCCGTTTCAACATTTTGGCTACCGGGACTTTGAAAGACAGGGGGTCCCTCCTCCACTGCATCTGGAATCACCGAAATGCAAAATGATTAGCCATTTTGGCATTTCAGCTATCGGGACTTTTAAATATAGGGGGTCTCTCCTCCACTGCATCTGGAATTGTTGAAATTTGAAATGAGAAAAGAACATTTGAAGATAGGCACAGGGTCACGGCCTGTGGTAACTTGGGGTGATAGAAAGAGTTGTGCAAAGGGCCAAAGCGTCAGGTTTAGCTGCAGGAGGCGTCGCCACATTCTCCAGGTGCCAATTCAACTCAGCCTTGATCTTGATCCCTGCTAGAGGTAAATAAAGTAGGATGAGGTGGTTGAAACCTCGCCTCACTCCTTAAATGTGAGGCATGGAGGTTCTGGCAAGCAATCTGCCCAAGATCATCCTGTGTGCAGGTTTTCCTAAAGAAGCCATGCTGATATGATGTCCTCATCTGAATAGAGGAGCCTGCACATGCTAAGTTGGATTTTAATGTCTCATCTACCCTCCTGCTACCAAGGTGGCGAATTTCGCTGAGTTTATATACTTAGTTTTTGTATTTTTGTAGACATGGATGGTAGAGCTAAGCTCCTAATTGTAAAGATTTAACGAGGCCTCTAGTTCCCTGGTTATAGATTGATATTTGAGACTTCTTGTTTAATGGAAGCCAACATCTTCCTCGCCTTTTTCCTCTGAATCTTAAGAGCTTGGGCATGGATGATCTAGTCGGGTGTTGTAATGACTATATAATGTATGTTTGATTATATTATTTTTTCAACATCTTAATTTTCTTGAAGTTTCTCAGATCTGAGAGGATCTCATATTTGTGACTTTTCCCCTTTTTAAAGGCTGTTGGAAGACTGGATGTCCAGAGCAGACTTTATTTCCTTTGTTTTTCCCTCTAGTTACCCACTACTATGCAAAATTACTGTCTTAAATTAGATCAAGACCTCACTTGTCTTAGTTGTTCCAACCTAGTTTTCTGAGTTAGAATGATATTGTTCTGAGTTTACTTCCATTCATCACCCTTTATCAAAAAATCATGACATTTAAGTTGATGGGCATTGGGATCTGCTCCTGCTGCAATCGAGGAGTGACTTCTGACGTCAACATTTCTGGCACTGTTGTCGGGGATGAAGTTGAAGATTTTCCCCAGCATTGAACAACATTGAGTCTCTGATTCTGAAGGTGCATCAGGCATCAGAGCCCTTGAAGATTGATACTATGCACTTGACGACTCCACTATGGTGACTCCACTATTTCTACTTCACTGTTTCAGCTGTGGCTACTTTTAGCACACCTGAAAGCTGACCCAGAGGAGATTTTTCGAGAAGGTTTCAGTAGCTTCTTTCTCAGCTTGAGAAGTTTCCTGGGAGGAAACAATGTTAGGATCTCGCCTTTGATGGTGAAAAAAGACCAGACACATTAAAAGCTGCACATATTTCACCTGGAGACTCCATGATTCAAGGATCAATTGGCAACTCCGCTAGTTCGAAATGGAAAAAAGCCTTGCTCAGAGGTATTCTCCTTTTAATTTTTTTGCTATTCCTGGTTTTACTAATGTTGACCCTTCTTCGGATGAATGGTATGATTATTTGCCTATATTTAGGGAGCATGTAGAGGACAACCGTACTCGGCATCTCAAAGAATTTAATGAATTCATGCATCAATGGGAGATACATCAGGAGGATGTGTTAATGAAAATGTTCATGTCCTCGTTAGCAGGGGATGCTCATAAATGGTATCATTCTTTACCCCCTGCTATCATTTCTTCACTCGTAGAATTTCATGCATCTTTCACCGCCCATTTTTAGAAGCTTTATCCCTCTGAGTTAATTTTTCATAATTTTCGTGAGGGATACAACAACTGTATACAAGATAGAGTTGCTTCTTACATAGGTGTGAGGATGATCCTGATGAATTAGATCAGAAATCAGTCCTTTCTCATCCCCATTCTTCTGCATCAGAGGAAGGTTATGAAAGTGAAGGTTGCGAGGAGGGATAAGATTCTTGGGGTGGAGTTATGGAACTGATAAAATCTCTCACTGCCAGACTAGACAGGTGGGAAGCTGAACGATGTGCAGAGGAGTTTCCATCCCTTGAAGCAGATGCTCTTAGCAGCTCTACTGAGGGTGATTATGAAGATTTCATAGCGGTAGAGGCATTAGTTGCTGCCCCTAATGAGCCTGTTGTCTCATATTTAAAGGAAGAAGCCATTATGGAAGAGGATTGTCCTCTTTTCCTTCACGATATTTCCCATGATGTATTTACATTTGGGATTGAAAAGAAGGATCGGGAGATCGTTCCTTTTTTACAATATGGGGGAGTTTTTTGCTCACCCAACTTTGATGATCATTTTTGTAAAGAGAAGACTGTGAATCATTTTCCTCTGTTCACAAATGAAGGACATTGCGAGGAAATCAGCCTTCCTGAGCAACATGATGAGGAAAAGAGATTTCCCACGAGTCCTGTTTATGGCCATTATGAATCTGACCTTTGGGAGAGACAAGAAGAAGAACTAGAGGAGCAACAAGAGGAGCAATTTGCCTCCTTTCCAGAGCCTGCCTGTGAGCAGCCACTGCCTAAGATCAGTCAGCCTACACCAGCCTTTCACCCTCCTATGCTTACCAGAGATATTCAACCACATGTTAGGATCACGCTATGCACCTTTTTTCCTACACCTTTTGTCATTATTATACCCTTCATCACTAGTATTTAGACTCACATTATCACCTCACCTGATCATTCCAAGGTATACAACGTCCTTTCTCATTATTATATGCTTAATCTGTTTTGCATAACACTTTACATTAATTTTGGTCTTAACCATTGATTAGAAGTGCATAAGTGTCTATATCTGCAGAATAATATTCAAGACCGATGCTGAAACACAGAACTGTCCAAGTTGATGCTGAAACACGGAAGCTGCTACACAGCCCGAGGATGCACATGCTGAAACACGAAGCAGCTACATGGTTTGAAGGCAGATGCTGAAACACGGAGCTGTCACTCCGTTCAGATATGCAGATGCTGATACACAGTAGAGACCGCCACGATGCTGAAACACGAGCCCTGACAGTTAGCAGTCAAGGCCGACACAGTCAAAGGGCGCAATTCACGTGGCCAAATAGCCCGTGAATTGCGATGTTGAAACAACATCAGCA
>JASDQU010010040.1:0-14168 GCA_032191745.1 Picea mariana | reverse complement strand
AGAAAGGAACTAAGTGATTTGTTCTCTATTAGATAGAGTTTATTGTTTCTGTATTATTATTTCCATGAAAAAGTGTTGATACTGAATCTCTGTTTGAGAATAAGGGTCCTGTTCTCTGATTGCAAGATAGTTGTTCTTTCCCATTGCAATGATGCTTTAAAATGTAATCCAGGATTCTTAATTTAGCTTTAAAGAATTGAAATGAGGGAGATTTCTTTCCTGTGATCTAATTCAGAACTTCAGTTCACTTCAGCAATTATAGATAGAATAATTTCTTTACTACAACACTAAATGCTTTTGGAATTGAGCATATACAGTGCGTGGCTATCTTTGAAACAAAAGACTTCCCTGGGTTGATAATTTATGTTTCACTTGGTTGTTTGAAATTAATTAAGCAATTATAGTGACCAACACCACACATGAACAAATGTGTAGCAAAGGAGGCTACCTGTCACCCATTTTCTGGAGTTTTCCACTGGTCCTATGAGCCTGTGAAGGAATACATGGTGTTGTATTTCCTTCACATTTTGGAGCCTCCCTATTTCATCTCAACTTCATCCTGTAAGGAGGAGTTGAAGAGCGTAACCGTTTTGCTGTCACGGTTACACCATCTCTTTGTGATCGTCAATAGAAGGAAGGAGCTTCTATTCAGGAAGTTGCTTGATTTGCTATGGTGGAAATTTGATTTCACCTAGCCCCATGTAAAGGAATTTATTAGTTTAGGACCGTACATAAATAAGCTCCTTGGAGAATGTGTGTTTATCTTTTATTTTCACTTATCGGCATGTATTTTTAATTAGGTTGCTTTGAGCTCAACTCCATGGCCCAATAGAAGGCAATTAGAACTGCAGAAGGAGTTCTTAGAGCATCGCAGGGACGACTCTATCCCCCATGGAGCCTAATGTTAGCTCCAATTCTTGCAAGGGGGGTGCTTCTCTCTGGATTTGGGTTCTTGGTGAGAAATAGATGAAATGGGGCTTAAGACCCATCAAATGAAGTTATCCAAGGTTGCAGTCATGAGCGCCCAAGTGCATCATGCATAAAATATCTATTTTCAAGTTAAAAATCAAGCAGGTGGGCATTTGTTCTACTTTTTAGTGGTAAAGATCCATCGATGGAGCAGATCAACGATCATCGGGTAAGCCAGAGCCAAGAAGTTTCACAAGGTTTAGTGCATGGGCTCATCCCTTAGGGCTAAAGTCACGAAATGATCGTGGTCGTCTGATCCAGTCGGGACACATGGTGCCTGATTAAGTCTGGTTGCCATTTCGGCTACCAGGACTTTGAAATACAATGGTAGACTCCCTTCCACCCATGATACATGAAATGTGAAGGCACCTTTGGGTGTGGGCCTACAGACATAACATAGGTTCATATGGAAAGGCAGGTCCTAAAGAAGGGGGACAGGTGGTAGCTAGTCAACATTTCAGGGATTTTAGAGCTCTCGGTGGGAGAATCCCTGAAAGAATCAGGACCGTTAATCTTGAAGGATACGTGGCATGCGATTAAGTCTAGTTTCCATTTCGGCTATTGGGACTTTGAAAGACAGGGGGTCACTCATCAGGGGGTCACTCATCCATTGCATCTGAAATCGCCAAAACATGAAATGATTAGCCATTTTGGCTACCGGGACTTTGAAAGATAGGGGGTCACTCCTCCACTGCATTTGGAATCGCTGAAATGTGAAATGATTAGCCATTTTTTCATTTTGGCTACTGGGACTTTGAAATACAGGGAGTCACTCCTCCAATGCATCTGGAATCGCCGAAACATGAAATGTGAAAAGCGCCTTTGAAGATAGGCGCAGGGTCACGACCCGTGGTCACTTGGGGTGATAGAAAGAGCTACGCAAAGGGCCAAGGCATCGGGTTTAGCTACAGGAGGTGTTGTCGCATTCTCTAGGTGCCAATTCAACTCGGCCTCGATCCAGATCCCTGCTAGAGGTAAATAAAGTAGGAGGAGGTGGTTGAAACCTCACCTCACTCCTTAAATGTAACGCATGGAGGTTCTGGCAGGCAGTCTACCCAAGATCATCCTGTGTGCAGGTTTTCCTAAAGAAGCCATGCCGATATGATGTCCTCGTCTGACCATAGGAGCATGCACATGCTAAGTTGGATTTTAATGTCTCATCTACCCTCCTGCTGCCAAGGTGGCGAATTGCTCTGAGTTTATATACTCAGTTTTTGTATTTTTGTAGACATGGATGGTAGAGCTAAGCTCCCAATTGTAAATCTTTAATGAGGCCTCTGGTTCCCTGGTTATATATTGATATTTAAGACTTCTTGTTTAAAGGAAGCCAACATCTTCCTCCCCCTTTTCCTCTGAATCTTAAGAGCCCAGGAATGGATTATCCATTCAGGTGTTGTAATGACTATATAATGTATGTTTGATTATATTAGTTTTGCATCATCTTAATTTTCTTGAAGTTTCTCAGATCTAAGAGGATCTCATATTTGTGACTTTTCTCTATTTTAAAGGCTGTTGGAAGACTGGATGTCCAGAGCATACTTTATTTCCTTTGTTTTTCCCTCCACTTACTCACTACTATGCAAAATTACTGGCTTAAATTAGATCAAGTCCTCACCTGTCTTAGCTGTTCCAACCCATTTTTTTGAGTTAGAACGATATTGTTATGAGTTTATTTCCATTCATCACCCTTTATCAACAAATCGTGACATTTAAACTGATGGGTGTTGGGCTTTGCTCCTACTGCAATCGAGGAGTGACTTCTGACATCAACACAGGTCACTTCCAAATCAAGATCAAACAATCATGTAATCAAATTTCGAAGCCACACTGCTTTGCCACAAGTTGAACATACTGCTACATACTCTACCTCTAAAGAAATGAGTGCCACACAAGTCTTCTTCCTACTGAGCCACGAGATCATTGTTCATCCAAAACTAAAGCAACATCTAGATGTACTCTTCTGTTCTGTGACACTTCCTGCCCAATCTAAATTTGTGTAGCCCTAAAGTCTTATTTCACAATCCAAGATGTATCTAATTCCATAGTCAATTTTACCTTTCATGTATCTGATCACATGTTTTTTCGTAATCAAGTGAACATTTCTAGGCTCAACCATGTACTGACTCAATGTGTTCACTGCAAAACATATATCTGGCATTGTGTTCATCAAGTACATCAATGAACCAATCATTTTTCCATACATGGTAGCATCCACTATCTCTAAATATGTATTACTCAATAAATATATATTCATCGCCATCGGTGTGGGAATGTATTTACAATCCATCATTCTGAATTTATTCAGAATCTCTACAATATATTTTCCTTGGCACAGGAAAATCTCATCAAGTTTTTCCCACACTCCTAAGAAGTGATGCATCATTCCTAGGTATTTCATTTCAAACTCTGCAACAAGATTCCTCTTACTCTCATTGATGAGATTCTCATCTCCTATTAGAAACAAGTCATCCACATATAACAGTAATATCACTAGTCCACCATCCAAAATCTTGTAGTAAAGGTTGGAATCTGCTTTACTCTTGGTAAATCCCAGGCTCATTAGGAAATTTTATGATCTGGAATATCATGTCATGGGTGCCTACTTAGGCCCATACAAAGCTTTCTGCAATTTGCATACATGATACTCCTTCTCATGTATCTTGTGGATGCTTTGTGTATAGTTCTTCTGACTACTGGAGCAAGTGTCTCGTCATAGTCTTCTCCCTATTGCTAGGAGAATCCTATAGACACAACTCAGGCTTGTACATCTCTATGCTTCCATAAACAACATGTTTGATCTTGTAGATCAATTTGGAAGTCACTACTAACTTCCTGTTGGCACAGGGCCAGACCCAGGGTTCAACTCTTCAACACCACACCAACAAAACCCTAACTACCAACCCTCTCGGCAACACCTGCGAAGAAGATGAAGTCTCACTCGAGGTAGAGGCATGGGTGGTTGTAGGACTCCAGTGTATGCAACCTTATTTGGGACACAGATATGTTATTGTAACACCTTAACAGATCACTTAACAGTTATAGTTCATTAGTATTTAACATTTGTTTACAATGCAGATAAACCCTAATTACATAGCATCGCAGTATTCATCTAGATCTAATATATTCAAGAACTAAGAATATCAACATAGATTAGATCTAGAATCTTATTCACATCATTAGGCACTAAGCTATCATATCCATCTAAGCATACATCGCTACACTAAGTAGTAATAATATAAACAGTAAAACATTCACAATGCACAAAGCAACCACAACACAGGATATACGTGGTTCACCCCGAGCCTGGGGCTACGTCCACCAACTCTTCTCTTCTTTATTATCTTCAGTCAAGCTTCTTACAAGAACATAGCATCAATATCCTACTCCATAGAAGATAAGAGATCTGTGTGCACCTCGCCAGATCCTCCTTCCCTGAGCTAGGTTACAACACAACGCCTTTACACAATTTCTACAATCACTTGCACTTAGCCTTGAAAGCTTCACACAATATGCACAAAGCATGTACAACTATCAGTTGCACTTAGCACATCATCACATAGATGTCTATATCATCCTTCGTGCCCCTTCTTACATCACCTAGACATCTATTTATACATTACAAAATGGGCCTAAACATGGGTAAACCCATGGGTCGACATCTCCATACACGTTACATAATCCCAAAACCCAAAAATCCCTAAAATGGGGCCTATATTCCGTGATCTCTGTTTTGAATTGTGCTCCACCTTCAATAGCTTGTCGAAGTCCCAAATTAGGTCAAACCTGACCAAGGATCTCCAAAACTTGGTCAAGGGCCAACATGCCCCCAACACTCACTTGTGACTCATCCCAAGTCACTCTGGTTTGGTTAGTTCTACCTCAAAAGCCTCAAGCTTGTCTTGAGCTGCTTCGACCTGTTTCTATTCCAAGGCCTCCTACTCAGAGAACTCCTAAAGAACTGCCTCATTCACAGGTCCTTCCAAGAGTTTCTCAACTGTAGTGACTACTTTCTCTAGTTCTGCTCCTCATCCTTCAATCTCCTCAAACAATTGAAAAGATGCATCCTAGATTGGTTGGAGCCTCTGAGTCACTTCCCTGACTTTGCTCTGTATGGTGTGGACTTGTTTTTGAACAATGCGTTGTTCATGTGATATTTTCATTCTTTCGACTGCAGACAAGAGCTTCAACTATGAATATACCAATGTTGCTTGCTTCTTTCCCTCCTGGAGTTGGGACTCCAGTGTATTTAGTTCAAGGTCTTCAGTAAGTCATTCATAAGTCTGTGCACTGCGATCAATGAGTTGTTTACATTCCATGGAGAAGGTATTGATTATCTCAACTATGCTCCGGGAAGTGGCTTCTCTTTGGTATCATACATCCTGCAGAGTGCTTGGCACTGACTGTAGCTATATATTTATTATTCTCTATTGAAGCTGCTAAATGGATTCAATAAGATTTTCTAATTGATTCTCTACTGGGTCTTCCTCCTTTTTCTCTAAGTCCATCACAGAGCGGAGTGATCTGCTGACTGCTTCTTTTACTCCAACCTACTCAACGAGCAATTGTTCCTTTTCTCACTGGATTTGTGCTTTATCTTATTTGAATTTTGACTGGAGGGTAGCGTTTTCCTTCTACGCAATCCTACATTGCTCTATTACTTCCTCTTGTTCATGCTTCAGGGCCACTGTGTCCTGTTATTTTTCTTCTTGTGCACAACGAAGGTGAGCCTCAGTCACATCAGCTATTATGCAGAGTTGGGTAGGCTCATCTCCCAACTTTGGTTCTTCTGATGGTGGGGGCGTAGTGGACACTTCACGGCTAGAGTGAAGGGCTTGTTGTACCCCTCTGAGTTCTGCCTCAATTCTATCATACATGGATTCTTGTTTGGCTTCAGTGTTCTGCAAGAGGTCTTGTGAGGCATCTGATATGACTGCGATGATGAAGTCGAAGTCATCTAGTGTGAGCATAGTTTGCAACTTGGTCTTACTAGCTCTGGATTTCTTCTGTGAGGTAGGTTTCATGGGAGAAACCTTTCTTTTCTTAGATGGATTAGTCTCATCAACAGGATCCCTAGGCGATGTTACTTCACCTTGCTTCTGCTAATCTTATTTCCCATTGTTCTCTTCTTTATCTACTTCATCGTTACCTCCTCCTCTAGGTGATTCTGAAGTAGTTTCTTATGATGCACTGCTAAGGTTTTGTACCTCTTCTATCTTCTTCCTTCTGTTGGTTCCAGGTGTGTCATGTGCTTTGTGAGTGGCCTCCGATCTTTCGATTTGTTTGCGATTGGAAAATTCTGTAGGGTCAACAGGGATAAGGAGATCTGCAGGATATTCCTTAGTTATATCTTCTAGGTCCTCTTCTATGATCTTATAGTATGATTGAAGCTCTTCTTTACTCTCGTATGCATGCACAATGATGTAAATGAAGTGTCAATCTACGCGAAACTTCATAAGTGGCATGAACCGGTGTAGAGTGTTTGGATCCATACGAGGGAAAGCTTCAATAACCCTCTTTAACTGGAGATAGTATGTATGGCATAAGATGTTGGACTGCCACTGTTTTCCCATATCGCTTGAATACCAGAGCATAGTGAAATTTGTAGAGAGCGGCTCAAACGGCTCAATGTCGGGGAAGGTCGCACCTTTTGGCATCTCCCAAGTTATAAATGCAATGAGGTTTAGGAGCCAGCTAAAGTGGAATTGTTGTGGGTGGGAAAACCCCCTACTAAATAGCACTAAGGGTTCTGTAATGCATGTAGAAATGACCATCTAAAGTCTCCTACTTTTTACCATCATCCCAACATAGACCCCACATTCATACATAAAGACAAGGGATAAAAGGATCCGGTAGCTCTACCTTGAAATTCCGCATTTGGTGTCGATCGTTTTGCGTTTTCTAGATCCTTGACTGCAAGTTTCCTCCCAAAGCCAACCTGCATTCATAAACAAACAAACAAAGAAATCCAAACATGAATTTTATATATGAATTAGTGGGTTAGAGGTTCTAATAAAATATAATCAAAACTGAATATTTGAACATCGCATATGGTGGGATGGGAAAAGTACTTCTTTCTTATTAAACTCACAAAAGTAACTTACAATGGTGAGATTGGCCACTGCTCCTCGAACCTCATCTTGGGATCCTCTTCAACTGTGCACCAACTGCTTCCACATATGCTTCTCCTCACAAAATGGTTGCAAAATATTGGGGCAAGGGGAATACAAAAAAGGGGAGAGTTTCTTTGCTATTGTTTTTCTTCCTCTCAAATGGGATCCCTACCTCTTCTTTTATAGGCTAGAAGAGGTTAGTTATCCAGTTGAGTGGTAGGCTATGGGTGGTCAAACGGTTTAGGAAATTACTTGGAAATATGTATTGTGTCTGCAACTTTCTATTTTTTTTTTCTTTTGTTAGTATACACGGGTTGTAATGGGTTAGCTAGCATATACACGTGGGCAATAGTGGTGCAGGGCACGTATGCCTTCAAAAGGATGGATTTTTTGAAGAGTTGTTCAATGGTGGCTTGGAAAAAATGGCAAGTGAGATGGCTTGATGCCAGGTATGCATGTATGGTGAAAATTAGGGTTATAATAGATGCCCCCTAATGTGTGAAGTCAAAAGAGCATCTGATGGCTGAAATACATTACAAATATTCACAAACATACAAAGTGAGTGAGCCCAGGGACCAGAGTTTGAGAGGTGCTATATGAAAAATAACAATTGTCTCACCAAGGTGGGCATACCCATGCTCAGAATGAAATAAATCATGGCTGCCAATCAAATACATTACAGATCCATGTCATATAACTATATAAAGTTTAGCCGCGAGCAATACACAACGGATCTACATCTCGAAATAAAAAAGATATACATGTAGAGTATCCATCTTCAAGAAAAAACTGATGCACGATGGCTAGAGATGAGGCCTTTAGAGCTCAGGAAACAACTTCAAAATATTCATAACTCAGGTAGGAGTGTAGTATGAGTGTATGACTTCACTACCCAGAGGTCTTCGACAGCTTGTCGGGGAACAGACTAGAGGATCTTGATGATCAGGCTAAGGAATTCACTAATTCCAAAAAAAGACTTGATTGGGCTTTAGGGATGGTTGGGCATGAGGTCAAGAGACACACTACATAAGTGTTTGATTACTAAGAGGGGGGGTGAATCAATAATAACGTAATTATAATCCTTTTTCTTCAAATGTTATATCAATGTAGAATTATTATCCAATAATGAGCAGTAATAAATAAACAATCACACACATACACAGTACACCAGTGTTTTACGTGGAAACCCAAATCGGGAGAAAACTACGGAATGATTTTTCTTATATGTCTTGAAGAATTACATTCATTGGAAGCACCAAATTCCTTTGTTTTCCAGCTGCAACTGGAAGGAGGCTCCAACCCCCTAGTTTCTTAGGCTACAACCCGAGGGAAGCTCCAACTCCCCAAATATCTGACTACAACCCCCAATGTTCTCTGGCTACAACCGGAAGGTGGCTACAACCACCTGTCCTTGCCCCGTCCTGCCGCCCTGAAGAAGAAGTAGAATGATGGAACCACTGTCACACTATCACTGTGAGATATACCACTGTAAACATATACCAATAAATCTGAACCATGCATCAACCATGCATCAACCTGTACCTCAACCTGTAATCAACCTATACCACAAACAAGTGCATCAACTGTGCACCAATCTGTAATCAACCTATACCATAAACAAGTGCATCCAACCATGTACCAAGTATGTACCAATCATGTGTCAACTACTCGTCAACTATGACTCATCAATATGTACCAACATCATCAACTATACACCTCATGTATGTGCGCCAACTCATCAACTACTTGTTTCAACCATGTACTCAACATGTACCTCAACCAAAATCCCTCATCAATTTCATCATCCAAATCTGATTTGTAGCTCTACAATAGACCTAGTGTATATGATCACATTCCTGCAAACCTTCCTTAACTTTAAAAATAAGAGACTATCATTTTCATCAAACTTTTCTTTAGTCTCACATGCCTAGTTTTGGATTAGTCAACAACCCTAACTTGAAGTAATCATAACTTTGAACCTATAATGTATAAGGATAGAAAACTGATATATAATGTTTTTCAGTTTGTTTTATGTAATTCCTCCAAGTGGCACTACTTTGAACCTCTCATAAAAGGAGTTATAGCAAAAATGGCATACCTTGTTGAATTCTAGCTTATTGTAGAGAGAAACCTTGTAGAGCGTGCCCCACACAAAATATTTGATGAAATGATCAAAAAATATTACAAATACTACTACAAATTTTACCCTAACCAACACATTTGGTATCACTTAATTTGGATCTTTTATGAAGAAGTTATGACGTTTTTACCCGAAACACTTGATTTTGACTAGTTTCAAGACGTGCCACAAACTCTAATTTCCACAAAGTGTAACTCCAAAAATACAATGACCCACAAGCGGAATTTTTAACCACCAATACTTGGATATGTGTTCTCACTTTCATAGAAATTTCAAGATCTGAATCATTATAGAAAAAAATTTATAGCAAAAATGGTGAGATGACCTGAAAATAACATACCTTAGAAAGCACCATCAAAAGAATTTATCCTTCCTTGCATTTTGGCCTTCGTTTCTTCACTTTCCTCAGAATTTCGGCTTAGATATAATTTGCATACCTTAGACACCTATAGATATTCAATATTCTCAAGTTTGATTCAAATGATAGAGCCTTGCCTCTTATTTATACTCTCACTTAAGTAGCTTCCTTAAAAACATCTTCTAGGTCACTTGGCCCCACTTTCCTTATTTTAGGGATGGGTCCACTTCTAATTTATCCATTAAAATTATTATTGAAATAATTTATTTTGTATTCACTTTGAATTATAATACAATCATCACTTCACTTTATAATTTACCTTTTAAAATCTCTTAAACCACTTTGATTACTTTGACCTTTTGGGGCTTCTAGATGACATATGAGGGTCCTCCAACTTCGTAAGGCCATAACTCTCAAAACGTGAGGAGTTATGTGATGTTCTACATACCAACAGAAATGGCATGAGATGTATTATCCATATAGAATATTATTATCTGAAAATATATCATAACTTATACCATTACCCATCAAACAAACTTGGGTCCATTACCCAAACCTGGGGTCTCCAACTTCTCATGGCCATAACTCTCTAACCGTGAGGAATTATGTGACGTTCCACATACCACCGAAAATGACATGAAAAGAACTATTCATATAGGATATGTTCCCTGAAAAAATCACTTTCCTTCATCTCATTATTCCACAATTAAGCATGGGTTCTCTTACTCCACTTACTCCACAAAGCGTCTTCCCGTGAGGGCTTTCACCATAAGGGGACCACTTTGGATTTCATCCATATTTACTTCTTATCAACCATGAAAAAAAAATAATGAGTCATATTTACATCAAACACTATTGGCTCCATTACCCAAACCTTTGTGCTATGGGTCTTTCTTCAAAGGTTGACATCAATGACAACCAACCTTAATCAACAATCTCCCCCTTTGGCATTGATGGAAACACTCTGATGCAACACTGAAATCATATCACTCATGCTTCCCCTGAAACCATGTCTCTTTCCTATGCATCTGATAAATCTGATCCTCCTGGAACCATACCTCTATCCTCTACATCTGATAAATCTCTCCCCCTTTTTCATCAATGGCAAAGGTATCTTTCCATCCAGGGCTGCTCCCCCTGACAGACTGTCCTCTTATGGTGCTTCCTCATGTACATCTAAGACATATAATATAAGCATTCAAAAAGCATTCATTTTTGGAGAAGAAATAACTCCAAGTCTTTGGCGAAGATATTCAAAGGCTTCCCATGGAAGTGGTTTTGTAAAGATGTCTGCCACTTGTTCTTTTGTGCCCACATACTCAACTCTGATGTTCTTTTCTACAACCTATTCCTATAGAAAGTGATACTTGATTGGAATGTGCTTAGTCTTGGAGTGCATCACCGGGTTTTTTGAGATACTAATGGCACTTGTATTATCAAAATATATTGGAATGGGCTCATCATACTCAACCTGTATATCTGTCAAAGTTTGTTTCATCCAAAGAACCTATGTACAACATGTTGTTGCTGTAGTATACTCTGCCTCGGCTGTAGATAGAGATACCGATGATTGTTTCTTGCTTAGCCATGATACCAAACACTCACCTAAGTAGAACGTTGCTCCACTGGTGCTTCATCAGTCATCAATACAACCTGCCCAATCTGCATCTGTGTAGGCCATAAGTGATAGATATTTTCCTTTTGGATACCATAATCCAAACTCTTTTGTTCCTTTGAGATATCTGAAGATCCTTTTTACTGCTAATACATGTGATTCCTTTGGTGCTACTTGAAATCATGCCACTTGTCCAACTTCCTGCATTACATCTGGTCTGGATGCTATCACATATAGTAGGCTTCCAATCATTGACCTATATTGCCTCTGATCTGTAGACTTTGAATCATCATCTTTGCTCAACTTACAACTAGTTTGCATGGGAGTGATAATTGGTTTGCAATCTTCCATTCCGAACCTCTTTAGCATTTTCCTAATATACTTGGTTTGAGAAATAAAAATTCCTTGGTTGCTTTGATGTATCTAAAATCCCAAAAAGAAGGATAGTTCTCCAAGTAATGGCATTTCAAATTCACTCTGCATGTCTTTTGCAAATTTCTGGCTTAACCTATCATCATCACTACCAAAAATAATATCATCAACATAAACTTCAATTAATAAAATATTACCTTGACTTACCTTGATGTAGAGGTTGACATCTACACTTCCTTTTCTGAACCCTGCCTGCTGCAGATACTTATCCAGTCTGGAGTACCATGCTCTAGGAGCCTATTTTAGACAATACAAAGCCTTCTTTAATTAACACACATAGTTTGTGTTCTCTGACAACTGAAATCCTTCTGGTTGTTCAATGTAGACTTCTTCTTCAAGTTCCCCATTCAGAAAAGCTGATTTTACATCATCTAATATACTTTAACATTTTTGGAGCATGCATAAGCTAAAAGCAAATGGATTGCTTCCATTCTGGAAACTGGGGCATATGTCTCTTCAAAGTTGATTCCTTCAATCTGTGCATATCCTTTACATACCAATCTAGCTTTGTTCCTTGTAACCTGTCCATCTTCATTCAATTTATTCCTGAAAACCCATTTTGTGTCGATCACATTCTTATTCTTTGGTCTTGGAACCAATTCCCAAGTGTCATTTTTCTCTATTTGATCCAATTCTTCATCCATGGTCTTATTCCAAAATTTATCCTTGCTGGCTTCTTCAAAACAGTTTGGTTCAATTGTAGATAAGAGTGCTAGGTGTGTTTGTTCTAGTGAATGGATTTTTCTTCTAGTCTCAACTCCTGCATCTTTGTTTCCAATAATCTGATCTGAAGGATGATTCTTTTGTACTCATTTGCTAGGTGTCTTTGGATCAGGGATGATTTTAGGGGCTAAATTTCACTCATGGGCTAATTTTCCATGGTTTTTCCAAAAACGAGATTTGTTATTTTAAAAATGATTCGTCCAAATTCTATAGGATAAAATTATTTTACCTTAAAAATCGCCAAAATTTTATAAAAACTATATAAAATACTTAGAAATTTGAATATTTTTACAGAAATATCGCCAAACATTTATAGTTGACATATGAAGGATTAGTAAGATTCGCCAAGGTTTCTACATTTTAAAATAAATTTTCATCCTTAAAATCATCCCTGCTTTAGAGATACTTGTTGAACTTGTTCTTCTACTTATGTCAGATTCTCTTCATCTTCATCTTCATCTTCCTCTTCTTCTTCTTTTTCATCTTCTTCTTCAAAAAGTTGTTCCATTGATTTGTTTTCTTCTTTCTTTGATTATGGTCTGCCTGTTTCATCAATTGTTATGTTGATGCTTTCCACAATTTTGTTTAATCTTAGATTGTAACACTTGTATACTTTCCTTGTACTTGAGTAACCAACAAGTATTCCTTTGTCCACATGAGATTCAAACTTTCCCATTCTGCCATCTTCTCTTTTGATGTAGCATTTGCTTCCAAAAACTCTGAAGTGCTTCACATTTGCTGGTCTTCCTTTCCATAGCTCGTATGGAGTTTTATCAGTGTTGTTTCTGAGCATTACTTTGTTTTGAATGTGAACTGTTGTATGCACTGCTTGTGTCCAAAAAATATCAGTCAACTTTGAATCCATTATCATTGTTCGAGCCATTTCTTGTACTGTCCTATTATTTCTTTCAACAACTCCATTCTGTTGAGGTGTCCTAGCGACGGAGAATTTCCTTTTTATTCCATGATTGCTGCAGTAGTCCATAAATTCTTTTGAGGTTAATTCTCCTCCATTATCCAATTTTAAGCATTTGATTCTTCAATCCATCTCATTTTCAACCATTTCCTTATAGATCTTGAAATTTTCAAAAGCTTCTAATTTGGTCTTGAGAAAGAAAACTGCAGTCATTCTTGTATAATCATCAACTAATAACATAAATTATCTCTCATCTTTTAAGCCTTTTGTTGTAGTTGGTCCAACTAGATCAGTATGCACAATTTCCAGTGGTTTTGTTGTTGAATATTCTTTTGATTTGAACCTGGTCTTTGTTTGCTTTCCTTGTTGGCAATGCTTGCATAAAGTGTTGGTTTGTTTCCTGATCTGGGGCATTTCTCTGACTACTTCTCTTTTGCTGACTTTGACAAGGTTATCAAAATGAATGTGGCCCATTCTTCTATGCCATAGCCAACTTTCATCTTCCTTTCCTAGACAACATTTTTCATTTCCAATTTCGCTTAACACATATATGTTGCTTGAAGTTCTTGCAGCTGTAGCGACCAATTTCCCTGAACCTTCTTTTCTTATCTCACACTTTTGTGAATCGAAAGTAACTTTATGACCTTGGTCACACATTTGACTCACAATTAAAATATTATGTTTTATATCTTCTACTAGTAGAACATTTTCTTCATTTTCATTCTTGTTTCCAATTCAGACTGTGCCTTTTCCAATGATTTTGGATGAATCATCATTTCCAAAGGAGACTGATCCATCTCTTTCCTCTCGTAATGTAAGAAACTTGTCTCTATCACCTGTCATGTGTTTTGAACATCCACTGTCAACATACCAACCACGTTTCTTCTGTTTAGCTTGTAGAGCGA
>JASDQU010010039.1:142146-155961 GCA_032191745.1 Picea mariana | reverse complement strand
ATAACCTTTGACTTAAGACAAGCCATAAAAATTAATGCTAAATCTAAAATTCATTAGACTTTTTATGTTTGTAGGGTCAACCAACTAGTTTAGGGTTAGGGCCTTGAATTAGGTTGGAGAGGAAACTCTTCCAGGCCATTAAAATCAAACATTGGAGTCTGAGTTAGGGAGTGTCAAAGTCCAGTATCATGAAAGTTATCCAGGACCCCCCTATAACATAGGGGATAAACACGAGGTTGCGTGTGGGAAGGTAACGGAGATAACCCCTCAAAAGATGGACCAATCATAGTGGAGAACACATATAGAGGGCTTGTCTTTGGATTCCGTCAATTGCATTTGCCACAGAGATTCATGGGTCTCGAATCCATTTGAGGTCCTCAGTTGTCTTCTGGACCACTTGCTTTCGATACCCTTGATAGGTTTCAGGCTCGATACCCTGCTCATTGAGGTCTACCTGACTTTCAACTGTACCTGCCTGGTGATTGTTCGCACGTTGGCAAACTAGTTGCCTATCTTTTTAGGGACATACACAGGTGACTGCGAGGATATACCGTGGTACCTAGGACAGACATTGGGCCATTCTTTGTAGAGTATACCCGGAGGGTGCTTCCATGTTCGAGTTTCACTTGCACTGGTAAGTTTCTCTAGTGTTGGTTGTTGTAACTGTTCTTCCAATTAGTTTAGTGTTTTCTTGTTTTATCTTGTAGGGACTTTTTAGTGTGTGTTGTTTTTTAAACGAGTAGACAGCCCTAGAGTGTCTTTGATCTTCTCACATGGTGGAGGATCACGAGCTCCACCGGTCACGAAGGCTTCTAGGCCTATCACTGGTTACACTGGAGCCACCCCCGCCACCACTAAGGCGAAAGCTAGACCAACAAGGGTCTTTTGAAGCGATCGGGTCACAAAAAATTGTGCTCAAACAACATCCCGAGGAAACGACCATTTTAGACTTTGGAGCGAAAGCTCTTGGTCCACTTGAAACTCCAACCACTGATCTTTTAGCACCCATCACCGTACCGATTCACCCTTACGAGTGCCAGACAGTGTCACATGCAGCAATGGAAGCAAATGTTGTCACTCCCTGTGGGAATTCTTCAATTCCCACTACGGTTGTCACCACATGAGATTTTCCACCTCCTAACCCACCGTCACCAGTCCGAGCCACCATGGTCTTGACCGCCTCTACCTCGCACAGTGGTCTGATCCCATCTATGGCAGCGTCCACAACCCCTTTTCCACCAAGTGCGACAGGCCCTCTGTTCTCATACGGGATGCCTAGCTCAGGTACAAGTCATGTACTTTCCTACTCCACTTCACAGACTTTAGGTCTGGGGGAAGGAAGCTCTAACACTTCTTTGTAAGGCCACATGGGGGGAACTTCAGCTCCTTTTAACACTTTCCCTTATGGGGGAGGTCATATACCTCCTTCGTCCCCTTCGCTCGGTGGCACGCATCAGCAATTCGTCGGGCCACCTGCACACCATAGTTTATTTGGAGCAGGGAGTCAAGGACCACCTTCGCATAATATGCCGGTAAGTTTGACACCATTTTCTTTGTTCGGTGTGTTTGGTAACAACACCTTCTCGTCAACTGCTTTCCCAACTGGGGGAAACCCCAATTTTGGACAACCTATTCCTATGCAGGGTATTATTCCTGCACAGGGGGCAAACCCAGGAACTTCTTCCGCATCAGGGCCTTGGAATTCTTGGCAGGGATCCGTTCCCTCATCACAAATGCCGATCTGGGGCAATTCTTTCCACAGTCAATGGAACCCCGGAAAAGGTACTATGCATATCCCCACGAGATCAGCATGGGGCAACCTTTCCCAAAGTCCTTCGAATGTAATGCACGCCCATCCATCTACGTCCTATTTTGGGAATCAACTGATGATGTTTCCTCACACACAGAATCCATACGTTATTCATGGCCATGGTTTTTACCANCTTTTTCCCAGGTTATCACCAACAACCCAAACTACCTTTCTTGGCAACCTTGCATTTTCCAGACTTGACAAGGTTGTTGAATGACCCTATCTATCACGATCCACGTTGGCCCCCTATGCCAACAAAGTTGCCTTCGGACATACAAAAGTTCAAAGCCAAGCCGAACGAAGATCCAGGCGATCATGTGACTACCTTCCACCTTTGGTGCTCATCTAACTCATTGAAAGATGACTCCATGCAGTTGTGATTGTTTCAACGTACTCTCATTGGGAGTGCTGTGAAATGGTACATTAAGCTTGACTGCTCAAGATACTCTTCCTTTTGCGAATTGGCAATGGCCTTCCTAAACCATTTCTAATTACCTGTGAGATACGACACTGGCACAGAATTGCTGGCCAATTTCACACAGACAAAAGCGGACCATATCCTTGATCACATCCGATAATGGAGATGCTGGAAGAGTTTAATTAAGGTACCAATCCCACCAGCATTCCTACTTGAGTGGTTCCTTAAGTCTTTGGTCCCACAATTATCCAAAGACGTCGCGACATCAGGAGTGTTTTTCGAAGAATATGCCATCATGAGAGCTCAACAGCTTGAGCTCATCTATTCTCAGTCTGGTTTATTATACGAGATCTTTCCAGATGCACCACGCTCAATACTTGATAAAACCAGATAGAGAGTTGGACCACATGCCGATGGTATTGTTGGTTCAGCACAAACACAACCTGCTGAGCAATTGATGAAGAAATTGCAACAATTGTCTATACAACACACAGCGGCTAGCCAAACTACTGTTTTGGCTGCTCCCCCTACTAAAACGTCGGATGTACACAAAGTGCAATCGACAAATCCAAAGGCCACCCAGCAGCCTGAAGGAAAGAAAAAACAATGAAAGAAGGGTAAGGGGGATAAGAAACCCACTGATAATGATGGCGGGGACAACACTGAGAAATGGAAGGCGAGGTATCTGTGCAACTTGTGCACGGAAGACCACCCGACCAACCTATGTCCTTAGCTTGCAGAGGCCCAAAAGTTTTTGACACAGCAATAGCCTGTTGTATTAACCAATCCATTTCAGCATGGGCAAAACCTAACCCAAGCCTCTACAAGCGCAGAAGGGGGAAGTTAAGGACCCTCTCCGTCTTCGAACAATCCCTCATCCACGAATGTATATATGATGAAGGGTGATTCTTTTATATCGACTAGAGCACATGACTACAGTAAACCAAGCACTTCTGAGAAGAGAAAAGAAGCCGAACTCCCATCTCTTCCTCTACAGATTGAGAAGACTTTGGGTGAAACAATGACATGCATCCCAAAAGGCGCATTCAAAAAAGCTTCTCACAACCCAAACGCAAGGGCCGCCTAGAACTATTCTATGGTGGAGGATTTTTCTCAAACCCCTTGTGCGATGTCCACTTTGGAGGTCCTCCAAAGCTTCCCTTCCCAGAGGAAAGCTTTGTTAACCGCTTTAGGATCTACCGAGACTTGTAATCCGAGTACCATCATGCTAGATACAACCGACTTAAAACCTCGTCTGCCTTACCACATAGCGTTTCAGATAGTAGTGGCTCACCCCATGAAAACTTTTACTCGAAATATTTTTCGCACGGTGGTTGATGAGGGCGCCTCGACATGCGTTATGTCGTTGGCATGTTGTAAGGACATTCGCCAGCCCGTTTTGTCTCCATCGCCTACTCTTCTCAATGCTTTCGATGGTCATTCGTTCCGACCACATGGTATCATTCCCTCTTTTCCCATGCAATTGGGAGGGAAGACTATGTGCGTTGAGGTAGAAGCAGTCGACGTGTCCCTCGACTACAATCTCTTGTTAGGAAGGAGTTGGAATTATGCCATGCAAGCGGTGGTTGATATAGTTTTCTGGGTCTTGTTGTTTCCACACGAGGATTGGATTGTGACCATTGATCAATTGTCTTTCTCCAGACTTGACCCTTCATTGGGGGTGTCTGTGGTCCCAATGATTGATAATCCTCAACCAGACGTAGTCAACATAGGGGTTGGTTTGTGCCCATCTTTGATGGGTACCTTCGATTACCTGCCCCCTCAAGGCGATGTCAAGTTCATATCCAACCACCATAAGGTTGAGATATGAACTTACTTCATCGATCCTTGGATACTTCCTTCCCCATCGTCCATGATGGAGGGGACAGGGCACCCAGGCATGTTCATGCCCTTGTCCACAGCTGAAGTAGCATACTCTTTAGTCCAACAAACTTCAGCCAACCCAGATCCAACTCCTGCACAAGAGTTATATCCGCTTCTAGAGCCTATTTGGGCTCAAGGTTCTCTCGCTGACATTGATTCGTTAGACTTAGTCTTGCCCTCTGACGAAGCAGTAATTGAATCAATGACTAGTGTGGACAAACATTGGGATGATCTTCATCTCAGATCATACTTCCTCCCAGAGTTAAGAAGAATCGAGGCTGGAGAATTCACCTTGACTATGACTGGAGATAGGTCTTGTCCTATTAATATCTTAGCTACACACGAGGTCTATGCTGAGGATAATATGGAAACCATCGCTGAAACCATACCGATCAATATCTCCAAAACCCCTGGTGTTGTGGAGAATGTTTTCGTCGGAGCTGACTGCTCCCATGGAGAGATTCAAATCTACACAGATCTACTTAAATAATTCCGTGACGTTTTTTCCTGGCCTTACGAGGAAATGCCAGGCATCGATCCAAAAATAGTCAAACATGAAATCACAACTTATCCAAATGCCAAGCCTGTCCGACAGAAGCTTCATCCAGTTAACCCCAGGAAAGCAGCAGCCATTAAGGTTGAAGTTGAGAAATTGCTAAAATACGGTTTTATCTATCCTATCCATTTGACCCAATGGGTGTCAAACCCCATGCTGGTCAACAAAAAACAAGGCACGATTCATGTATGTATAGACTTCCGTGATTTGAACAAGGCCTATCCCAAAGATAATTTTCCCACACGATTCATTGACCAGATAATTGATGAATGTGTGGGTTGCGAGGCCTTCTCTTTCATGGACGGTTTTTCGGGATATAACCAAATACAAATCAAACCCGAAGACCAGCACAAAACGGAATTCATCTGTCCATGGGGTACATCCGCGTATTGTAAGATGCCTTTTGGTCTCAAAACTGTTGGAGCAACCTTTTAGCGGGCCCTGTCTTTTTCTTTCCATGACCTCAAGCATATATTCAAGGCCTATTTATATGATTTAGCATCTCGATCTCACAAGAGAATGGATCATCCCTCACACCTTCGACTTATCTTTGAGCGTTTTCGCTACTTCCGGATTTGCTTGAATCCAAACAAGTGTAGCTTTTGCATAACATCGGGACGTTTGTTAGGTTTCATAGTCTCAACAACAGGGATCATGGTCGATCCTCTCAAGGTTGAGGCAATAATTTAGTTGCCTCCCCGACGCACAATCCTTCAACTTCAGAGTCTACAGGGCAAGGCAAACTTTTTAAGACGTTTCATCACCAACTATGCCGAGATCACAAAGGGATTTATGTGCTTACTGAAGAAAGACATTCCTTTTCATTGGGATGATGCTGCCCAATGCTCTTTGGATGTGTTGAAACATGCCCTCATGACTGCCCCTCTGCTTCGGCCACCTAACTATAACAAAGATTTCTTATTATACCTGGCTACAACAAAGTCAACCATTGGCATGGTCTTAGTTCAGGAGGATGACTTGTTCCTAGAATATATGATTTATTACCTGAGTCGAGGCCTTGTAGGACCGAAACTCAATTATTCCTATATCGAAAAACTTGCGTTGGAAGCAGTTCATGTTGTTCAATGATTCTGTCATTATGTTTTGTTTCAAAAGACCACCGTCATTGCTGTCGTGAATCCATTCCAGTACATGTTGACACGATGGGTAATAGGCAGAAAGATCAGTGGATGGATAGTCATCCTCTAGGAGTTTGACTTAGATTTCATTTCAGCGAAATCCAAAAAGTCACTGGTCTTTGCAGAACTTATTTCGAAACTTTCGGTTGAGTCAGGTGATTTTGTGCCCAAAGAGTCGCCTATCAGAGGAGATATGTTTTTTATCACCTCTTCGGATCCCTGGTACAGATATATACTTATCTATCTCCAAACTTTGAAGTGCCCCACCTCTGCTTCTCGTGATGAGCGTCTACGCATACGCCATCAGGCTAAGAATTATCTCATACTCGACGATACATTGTATCGGAGAGGTGTAGATTACATCCTGCACTGATGTCTCACTCACGAAGAAGTAGTTATCGTGCTTAACGATTTCCATACTAGAGCATGTGGCGGTCATTTGTCTGGGTTGGCAATAGCCCAAAAGATTCTACGAGCAGGTTATTTCTGGCCGACACTAATCAAATATTGTATCGAATCGATCAAGAAGTGCCACCCGTGCCAGATCTTCTCTCAGAAGATGAGGGCACATCCCG
This sequence comes from Picea mariana, assembly GCA_032191745.1. NCBI lineage: Eukaryota > Viridiplantae > Streptophyta > Pinopsida > Pinales > Pinaceae > Picea > Picea mariana. Next base: position 149,579 of record JASDQU010010039.1, on the reverse strand, counting down.
CTCCCATGTTTCTTGTCATCATAGTTGGTCCCTTCACCAAGTGGGGGATTGATTACACTACATGCAACCCTCCTTCAACAAGGGGGCACCGTTACATCATTGTAGTTGTAGACTACTTCATGAAGTGGGTCGAAGCTATGCCAACATTTAAAGATGATGGAGAGACTGCAGATTTCTTTTTATTCAACCAGATAATAGCAAGGTTCGGTGTCCCGAGGGAGATTTTCACTGAACATGGCAGTCACTTTCAGAACTGGATGATGACCGAGTTAACGTCAAAGCTTGGGTTACAGAAAGAACATTCGTCAACCTACTACCCCCAAGAAAATGGTTAGGTGGAAGCTATGAATAAATCTCTTAAGACCATCCTACAGCGAACGATCAACTCAGCCAAGTCAAATTGGCATTTGATGTTATACTCGACATTATGGGATTATCGAACGTCTGTTAAGACTGCAACCAGTTTCTCACCTTTTCAACTCGTTTACGGGCTGGAAGTAGTCTTTCCTATCGAATGTCAGATCCCGTCCCTAAACTTGGCAGTACAATTATTGCCAGACACTTCTCCACTTGAAGAGCGGTTATTATACCTTGAGTAACTCAATGAGCAACGTCGTGATGCAGCCCTGGCCAATGAGGCTCACAAACATAAAGTCAAGTGTCAGTATGATAGGTCCGTTCATCCTCAGATTTTCACTGAAGGCGACCTTGTCCTGGTCTATGACCAAGATAAGGACCCCCTGGGGGCAGGAAAATTCAAACCCATGTGGTTCAGACCTTTCATCATAAAAGAGGCTCTAAAAAAGGGCACTTATCATCTGGTTGACTTTGAAGGGAATGCTTTGGAAAAGCCTAGAAATGGACTCTACCTCAAGAAGTATTACTCATAGGCAGGTCACCATGGGTAAATTTTTGTAACATATGTATAGTCCTTGTACTATTACTTTCTAATTTCTTTTAGTGTTATGGACGTGTCATTTTTGATGTATCTTTAGTCACTGTGGCAGATGTCAAGTGAATCTGAGGTGTTCATTGGGTACGCAGATGGTGCTAGACAGCACACTCGGAGGCTTGCCTCCGCAGCTTGGGTAATTTTTTCACCTCAAGGCCAATTAATATCTTCCGGAGGTATATGCTTAGGTGACACCACACATAATGTCACTGAGTATAGTGCAGTTATTGAGTTGCTTTGTGATGCCTTGTCATTTGGTATCTCTCATCTCCAGGTCGATCTCGACGCTCAGCTGGTTGTGTCTCAGTTAAATAGAGTCTACCGTGTTCATGATCCGACTTTACACCAATGATTCCTTAGGGTACATCTCTTAGAACGAAGCTCTGATTATATTACATATTTTCATGTTCCTAGGAGATTAAACCAAATTACAGATACTCTAGCTAATCAAATTTTAGATTGGAATCTTGAACACATATGAAAGGACATACACATAAACATGTAAATACATTTTTTGCAAAAATGATCCATAAGCCACAAAAAGACATAAATATTCATATATAACATCATAGTCACCAGACTACATAGGTGGATGCAAGCACCTCAAAAATATGACCAATAACGAGTCATGGGGCTTATGCCCTCAAAAAATATATGCAAGTAGTGCTCTCGGCACGTGAAAATTCTAACTAAGGTCAGGGCCTGTGGGCCCTATTTTACTGATCAACAAAGTTTTCCAAACGCCGAAACAATTAGACCCACGTCCATGGTGCCCCCACTACATGAGGCTGCATAGATGGTGGTAGATCCTCAATCTTTTCCATAGGGACTGTGCGAGTGAGCATAGTAAAGTTCCGCTCGACTCGTCTCAACACCCTCTCAGCCTCCCCAGCTGGAAGATATCTTGTTGTTGCTGGTCCCCCTGCGGCAGCAGGTGTGGCCCCTGGTTGAGGATGACGCTTGTTCCTCGCATAGTCCGCAGGTCTCACTAGTCCCACATCTGCTCACAACAAACACATATCTGTCAAATACTCTGGTATATAAAAAAAAATGATATATAACAAAAGAAACATAAAAATTACATATGTTTCACAAAAAAAACAACAACAAAACAATGATGTAAACTTACCCATCTCTCCTTGCTCCTCACCAGGAGGTACTAGAATCTCAGGATCTCTCGAGAAATCAATCCCAGCATAGGGGTAATCCTCTATGACTGGGATCTGTCGCAACAACCAAGCGAAGAAATCATCGTCGAAGGACTCATTGGTCCTTCCACCACCCTGTCGTGGCAGTAACACTACCCATCTACAAACTGTAGGAAGAGAGGCCTGATGTCCTCGCACCACTACTCGAGGACTGAAGCTCAGAACTCTTTCAAAGAAGAAAGAGCATATAATGGTCCCAAACCCAAAGTTCCTCTGTGTCCGCAATCGACAATCTGTCAACTGCCTCTTCATACAATCTAACAATGTTGTGCTCCTGTCAAATATTTGTGCATTTAAGCATTGTACTGCACAGTTCATTTGTGCATGGGATGCCTGACGTAGAGCCGCAAAACCAGTAATCTGCCCAATAAGCAACACAATCACCTGCAATGATAAGTCAGTAATCTTGCTTATGGGCACCTATGAGCTCAAGCGGTCTGTACCATCCTCACAGTAAAGTACTATCAATTCTGCTATGTTATGTGGCCTTGAAGGAAATGTCCAGAAGTTGACTGGTTCCCCTCTCCTAGAGAGGCCAATCAAAAAATATATATCCTCTATTATGGGCACCAGTGACTGCCCCTCTAACATAAATGCTTCTGCATCCGGATGCAAATAATCAACCAAGGCATTCAATAGCCTAGGTTGTGCCTGCATAAAAGGACATAAGGAGAACTTGAGCAGCCCACATTGCATCAAGGCAGCCACAGCATTGGGGTCTTCCCCGACCAATTCAATAACCTCCTCATGCTCTCTTTCTCTCCAGTGAACATACATCCTGCAAAACACCAAGGTTCAGGAGGGTTAACCCTTGTTTTTTAAACTTTTTTCATTCAATAAGGGGGTCCACGCAGGCTGTAATACTGACAGTCGCATGTACACACATGCAGTTTTTACTCTGCCCGAATGTACACGTGGCCTGTCCTAAGACAACCCGCGTGGACCTAGGGCCAACCTTTTGAAGGTCGACGCCCCCCCAAAACATGGAACCCAAAGAAAAAATAAAGATTTAAATTGCAAGATAAGAGAGTTTGTACTTACTTGGTCTAGACAGACGGTCATTTTGTCCACTATAGCTCCCGGAATCATCACTTTTATCAAAGGGGTTTTTTTGGCTCCAGAGTCAATTTCCAAATCAGCAATGGTGATAATGAGCTGTCAGCTTCTATTTATAGACTTTTTGGCCTCTTTTTGTCACTTTTTTGGCCCCCCTTATCATTTTATTTAAAACAAAAACCATTTAGAGTGATTCAGGAGTTGCATTGGAGGGGTATGATCAGGTATCAAGACAATTTTTTGGATTTTTGGGTAACTTTTGACGGTCCGTGGAAAAATTTCAAATGATCAACTTGAGAATGTAGGTTAGGTTTCTACCTTGACTTTTGTATCTCTTTGTCTTTTTTCCTTTTCCATAGGATCAATCCCATCAGGTTGCAACACGGAACCATCATTGTTGCTTTAGAAGTGTCGTGAGTTGGTGGTAGAGCGTATCGGAACATGGATGCCCTAGGTAGATCCTGGTTGCATTATGGTGTCCATGTTGTCTCTGATCACTGTAGGCTCGAGAGTCCTTGTTGTTTTTTCTGATTACAAGTTTGAGCCTCATTTGCATGATTCTTTTTCACTCTTGACCTCACCCTCGGGACTCCCAAAAGACATAACAGGTCTTCTTTTAATCCCTTTTCAGACCCTCTAAACATGAAAATATCGTCAAGCGATCTTGTGGCCTTTCACGCTCGTTAAACTAAAATTTGAAGTCACATCTATATGGTGGTAGTTTACCCCTTTTTCAGTTCGGACGGTCAACTGTACAAACAAAGGTATACTCTATGGAACTTTAGTTCTCTAGAAGAGTACTCTCAGGTATCATTTTAACCCTTTTTCGGGCCTGAGGGACTAAATTTACGAAAAAGGAACCCCCACAGAGTCCATAGTTAAGATCTTTTCAGACTCCCTAAAATTGAAAAGATCGTTGAGTGACCTTATTCTTTCACACTCGTTAAACTGGTCCAGAAGAACATTCCTGACGAAGTCCATAGTTAAGCTTTTTTCAAACTCCTTAAAAATGAAAAAATGGTCGAGTGATCTTGTCTTTATCACACTCGTTAAAATGGTTTTGAATAGACGTCTTTTCGGTGCTAGTTTACCCCTTTTTCGAACCGACTAGACTACCTTCAAAAAAGGTACCCCAATGGAGTCTCCTTTTACATTTTTTCAGACTCTCTAAATATGAAAAATCGTCGAGCTTACCTTCTCTAGGCTTGTTAAACTTACATCGAAGGATTTTACCATTGTGTGTTTTGTTAACCGCGTTTGCATACCTGCGTCTTTGGTCTAAATGTCGGCTCCATGTTGCTCTCAACTGAACCATCTGAAGCATACCTTATACGCAAGCCTTGTAGCACTTTGCCTCTGTGTCTTGACACCTTTGGCCCCTGGAGGATTTTTCTCGAGTGTCATTGTTCTGAACATCAGTCTTGTCCTTGCGCCTTGAACTTGTATGTTTGTAACACTCGTTCCTCCATTGTAACGTAACATTCTTTCATTCTTTTTTCCAAATCATTGAAAAAGAAAAAAGAAATCAAATATACCCCAAAAGAGGAAGGGAAAAGTATTTTCTTTATTGGCAGCACAATAAGTCGCCCTTGGATAAAGCACATATGTCCATTTGTTCGTCAAACTCTAGGATTCAATACGACCTTAGGAAGTTTTTCTCGCTACATAGAGTTGTGTCCTCCTCCATTTGGTTATTCTTCCAAACATATGGAGAGTTTGCATTGCCTCCTACCTCGTAAACTTATGATTAATTCCATGTTGTCAGAGTCTCATCATTTGTCGTGCTATTGTCCAAGGGAAGCTTTTACCAAGCCTGAGTCGGCCCCTCTACAGTTTGTCTCTTGCCCTCATACCTGACCATCCTGAACGTCTAATCAAGTCTTTGTTCAAAATCAATGAAGCCTTCAGTCTGATCATCAAGATTCTCTAGTCCATGACCGACGAGTCATCGAAGACCTCTGGGTAGTGAATTCGTACACTCATATTACACTCCTACCCGAGTTTTGAATATTTTGAAGTTGTTGCTCGAGCTCTGAAGACCTCATCTCTAGCCATCAGGCCTTATCAGCTTCTAAGAAGATGGATACTCTACATGTATATCTTTTTTATTTCGATATGTAGCTCCGCTATGTATTGTTCACGTATACACTTTATATAGTTATATGACATGGATATACAATGTATTTGATTGGTAGCCATGAGTTTATTCTATCCCGAGCATGGGTATGCCTGCCTCAATGAGACAATTGTTATTTTTGCAGATGGTGCCTCCCAATTTTTGGTCCCTGGGCTCACTTGTTCAACACATCAGTAAAGATTGTTAATGTATTTCGGCCATCAGATTCTCTTCTGACCTCACACATTAGGGGGCATCTGTTATAACCCTAATTTGCACCAGACATGCTTACCTGGAATTAGGCCATCTCATATTCCTTCTTTGCCAAGGCACTGTTGAACAACTCTTCTTAAAAACACTTTTTATAAAGGCCCACGTGTCCTGCTCTATTACTGCACACGTGTACATTCTCCCTGACCCAAAACAACCCGTGTGTACCTACAAAAGCACGAAAAAAGGAAAGTTGCCAACAGAACACACAGCTTTGGGTGAGTTAACTAAACCTTCTGGCCATGCATGGACGAGGGTTCGTCCAAATACCTAGCTTCTTCTAGCGTATAAAAGAAGGGTTAGGGGTCCCATTTGGAGGAGGAGAATCATAGTAAAGAAACTATACCCAATTGCGCATTCCCTTTGTCCCAACCCTTTAGCCTTCCTTGTGCAAAGAGAAATATAGAGCAAAGAAGTTGGAGGATAGTTGAAGAGGAGCCCAGGACCAGGTTCGTCGAGCAACGGCTGGCTTCATCATTGTAAGTTGATTTGTTGAAGTTAATAATAAAGAAATACTTTTCCCATCCCACCATATGAGGTTTTCATGGTTTATTGCATACTTGTTTATTGAATCTCTAACCCATTAATCTATATATCAAATGCATGTGGAGTTTCTTGTTTTTTTTGTGTGAATGCAGGTTGGCCTTGGGAGGAGAGCTGCAATAAAAAATCAATCAAGTGTGAGGAAGGATCTACATAAAACGCCCGAAATAAGCTATGCTCACTTGATCTTCTTAACTATGTCTTTGCTTAAGAATAATGGGGATTAGGTCTGGGATGACGGTAGAAAGTAGAAATCTTTAGGTCTTTTCTACATGCATAATTAAACCCTAAGTGTTATTCCGTAGAGGGATTTCCCACTCACAACATATACCAAGGAATATCAAAACCTACTTTGAAACTCAATATGGATCTCAAGCCAAAGGGGGCTCCCTCAATAGATTTAAGACAGTTGGCTTCCCACTATCACTAAGAAACAACTCTTCAACATTAAGCTTGGGATGCTAGATTTAAATGAATAAATAAAATGATAAACATGGTTGAGTATTGAATGACAAGTGACTAGAATTAAGAAACTGTAACCTCTCATACTGAAGGCATTTCCATTGGGCATGGAGTCTCATTCAAAAAAGAACAAAATATGATTATGGTAGATGCAAGAAAATGAGGAAAACAATTAATCACAATCCTGACAGTAAGTGAGGAAGTCATTGCAAAATTGAGATGAATAAAGAATGGTTTGTTGGGCATCTAAAACAATGAATCCAACAAATTGATATGTGCAAAAGTTGGGCATGATAATGAATCCAAAATTACAACACTTATAAAAGTAACTTGCAAATGTATGAAAATGTATATATTGAAGGAACAAAAAATAGGGTTGAAATGGACTCAAATTCATATAATCCAAAAATATTTATCTACATAAACACTTCATGCAAAAATAAATATGATAAAACCATATGTAACACAAATTGTATTTTATTTACCTTCAATTCACACAAATATATCCTACAACTTACATTATACAATCTCTTGATTGATTAACAACAGTGGTGGCCATACCAAATTGTTGTTTGCAACTTCATTCAAATGATGAGAAAATAATAGAGATGTAGCATGAGAATCTTGATACAAAAAATGTGAAGAAGATATGACTCTACATAAATGAGAGGTGAATCCATGAATGGTTCCCTCAAACTCAGAAAATTTACAATAAATGACCCATCAAGATGATTACAGAAAACCTAGCTTACACTGCCTAAAAATATCTAACCTGCTAACCCCCTTCCAATAAGTCTTCAGTTGTTTCCTTTATCCTCATCGAATG
>JASDQU010010039.1:131953-142126 GCA_032191745.1 Picea mariana | reverse complement strand
GACTCTACATAAATGAGAGGTGAATCCATGAATGGTTCCCTCAAACTCAGAAAATTTACAATAAATGACCCATCAAGATGATTACAGAAAACCTAGCTTACACTGCCTAAAAATATCTAACCTGCTAACCCCCTTCCAATAAGTCTTCAGTTGTTTCCTTTATCCTCATCGAATGCTACCTTCATGCCCTGATTTGAGCAATTTTTTTCTAAAATTTGAATGTAGATAAAATTCTTTGGAGGGCTTGACACCTTTTCTCTTTAACAATTTATTCTAGCTTCCACCTATTAGCTTTAATAGTCTACCAACAAATATTTGTTGTATAGGTTTTTACAATCCTAGAAACGGTCTTTTGGACGGTTAAGGATCCAACAAAATCCGAGGGATTTTTTGCAATAGTTTCCTCCACTAGCATGACTGAAGGGAACAATTTTGTTTCATGAATTCCAACTATATCACCATATGAATGGTTCAAACTTCCACGACTCACCACAATGATGAATAATGACAGACTTATTATTTTTCTATGGCGGACTCTTATTACACCCATGTGTATTATTTTAAATTTTCCATGCAATTCAATTTGGAAGGAAATTTGTTACCAAGAAAACTATGTGGAATTCTTTAATTGGGCCTGAATTTCGACCTAAAGTACTTTTGTTACTTCCTCTACCTTGAGAGATATCAAAAAATGTCACTGAGAGGTATAATATCACTAGGGATCGGGGAATAGGCCATCGAAGGTTTAGGATCACTGGGCCACTAGGGAAATAAGGATAGTCTTGATAACAAATTCAATATGGTCTGATTAACCAGCCACCGAACCACCGAGAGATCAGGTTATCGTTCAATAGGACCACTGGTCAGCAAGACCATCGGGACCACCGGGACACCGGGACACCGGAAGGAATAAAAACTTATTTTGTGAAGAATTTAAAGGCTAGTCAAGTTAAATTGAATCCCAATAAAGATAAAAACTCTGCTAAATTTTGACAAAATCAATTTAGGTTACAACATTAGGCTCCATCTGGGGACTGTGTCTCCCTATGAGTCATTAATAAAATATAGACCCTATGCCTTCACTCCTTAGCAAGCTGAAAATAAATCCTTGTTTACTCTCTAAAACCTATAAATTTGTGTGCCTTCTTTGAAACCATTTCCTGAAACCACCTTGTTCTCTATTATGTGCATCCTACTTATTCACCACTCAAACACACTACAATCTGGAAAAAAAATGTTCTACTACAAACTGAACTGATATATTCAAATAAATGCTTATAAATGAGCTTATTTATATACAATATCTTCTACTCTAAGAAACCCAATTATCCTGGTCAGGTAACATGCCACATCCAATGCAACCATCCGAGCATCCATTTTCTTGAATGGATCTTTTTCATGCACTCTATCAAGAATATGGAAAGCAAATCTAAAAACTTTAATATAAGATAATCATACAACTCATACTTATAGTCTTGAAATGGTGACATGGTGGTGATGGAAATAGATGATAACTTATCCAAATTGCTACTAGATCCTCAAAAGCATGAAAGACATTCTTCTAATCGATAATAAACCTTTCTTCTTGATCTACATGACTAAATTTCTCCTGCATGCTATTTTCTTTCTTGATGAGGGTGAATTGCTCATTATTTATAAGATTTGTACTTTCATAATCAAGAGATCATAACAATGCCTCTATTTGAAACTTTTCATCATACCCATCATACCTAGACTCAATATGATACACTTTTGCACATGCAGATGTAGAAATATGCTCTTTTGTATTGACAAAATAGATTTGCATTTGTTTATAATGAACAGACCCTTAAAACTCAAAGTCTTTTTCAATGATTTGTTGCTTTTCCTAAACATTATCTTCATGAATAATTATGGACATTAATTTCTTGATTTGAGTATGGAAAACATTCTTCAAAGGAACATGAAATAGGTGATCCTCGAGGATCAGGATCATCATACTCATCACACACAGGTGATATACAAGAAAGTTTACTATCAAAATGTTGCACTATCGGTTCTATAGCTAGCTATTCAAAGCAATGATATTCAAGATTCTCAAAATCATATTCTTCACACAAGCTTTCCTTTGTAATATAACTGTGAAGATAAGGCAATAATAAATCAATGCTACTTTACTGATTTTTGTTTGTTTCAAGCATATTTGGTTCATATTTTTGATAACGTGTTGTCCCTAAAGAAAGGAGGAAACCTTGATAACATACCATATTTCTTGATGACTCAATAGCCATTTGAAATTCATGATGATCCTTCAAAGAAGAGGTCTCAATATGATGAATATGTTCTTGATTTTTATCTAGAAAAATAGAAAGAAATGTTGTATATTATTGTCGATTCTCTAATTCCTATATGTAATCACCTTCCAGTGATACCTCTTCGTTTGAATCCGCAAGGCTATCCTCTTCATTCTCGCTTCTATAGTAAGTTTCCCTTTCAATTTTTTGTTCACAATAGCCCTTGAAAAGGAGGTCATTTGAATACATGATCTTGCAATAAGAATGAAAAGTTGCATGAAAAACCCTTAATGGATAAATACAAGCAAAAGGTAAGGCTTTGTACCATTTTCGAGCATCTCCATCCAAAGCGCTCATAAACATTTTCATTAATAAATCCTCATGAAAAATACCCAACTGATGCATGCATTTATGAAAATTGATCAGGTGTTATGCAGGACTTTCTCAATCATCTATTCTAAATATAAGAAGACTATCTACCCAGTCTTCTATGTTAGGCAAAGCATTTGGAAAACCAAGTATACCCGAGAAATCAAAAGAATAATACCTTGCAACTATCTTAGTAGCAAATGAACTTGTCATTTCAAAACTAGTGGAGTCATCATTCCAACATTACCTAACGACACATTAGTTGATAAAACCATATGTAACAAAAACTATATTTTATTTATCTTCAATTCACACAAATCTATCCCACAACTTACATTATACAATCTCTTGGTTGATTATCAACAATGGTGGTCATACCAAATTATTGTTTGCAACTTCATTCAAATGATGAGAAAAGAATAGAGATGTAGCATGAGAAGCTCAATGTAGAAAAATGAGAAGAAGATAGGGCTCTACATAAATGAGAGGTGAATCCATGAATGGTTCCCTCAAACTCAGAAAATTTACATTCAATGGCCCCTCGGGCTCATTACACAAAACCTAGCCTACACTGCATAAAACTCTCTAACCTACTAACATTCTTCCAATAGGTCTTTAGTTTCTTCCCTTGTCCTCATCGAATGTTACCTTCATGCCCTGATATGAGCAACTATTTTCTAAAATTGGAATGTAAATAAGATGCTTCAAAGGGCTTGATACCTTTGCTCTTTAGTAATTTATGTTAGTTTCCACCTATTAGCTTTAATAGTCTACCAACAAAGATTTGTTGTATAGGTGTTTACGATCCCAGAAATTTTGTTTGGGATAGTTAAGGATCCATAGAAATATGAGGGATTTTTTGCAATAATTTCCTCCATTGGCGTGATTGAAGGGCACAATTTTATTTCATGAATGCCAACTTTATCACCATCAAACTTCTTCAAACTTCTTCAAACTTCAACGACACACCATAATTATCAATAATGCCATACTTCTTATTTTTCTATGGAAGACTCTTATTACACCCATATGTATTATTTTAAATTTTCCATGCAATTTGATTTGGAAGGAAAATCGTTACCAAGAAAACTACAATGGATTATTTAATTGGCCTAAATTATGACTTGGAGTACTTTTTTTGCTTCCTTTGCCTTGAAAGATATCAAAAAATGTCACCGAGAGGTCTAGGATTAGTGGAAACCTGGGAATGGTCCACTTGAGGTTTAGGATCATTGGGCCACTAGGGAAATAAAGCTAGTATTGATAATGAATTCAATCTGATCTGGTTAACTAGCCACCATACCACCAGGATATCTAGGATCACCGACCATTGGACCACCGGGAGATCGAGCTATCAGTCAACCAGATCACTAGGAAAATGAGCCAATAGTCAATTGAACCATTGGGACCATCGATACACTGGAAGGAATAAAAACTTATTTTGTGAATAATTTAAAGGTCGGTCTGGCTAAATTGGAGCCTGCTAAATATGGTGATTCTGCTAAATTTTGACGAATTCAATTTAGGTCACAACAGGGTGATTCACTGTGAAGCACTTCCTAGCCGCTCAAGAACACTCTACCCCAAATGGAATGCTACACTCCTCCATTTGCACTTGAACCTTGATTCCACTGCACACTCTAATAATAGAGGCAACTTTATTTCTTGGGTACTTTAGACAAAAGTTGCTAGCTCATAGCTAAAAAATCCTTCATCATGCATTCATATACTTGCACATAGAGATGCCTCATCTAATCCATGAGTCACACCTCATCACATGATATCCTTTGTCCTTCTCTTATATAAATATTTGTATCCTTCACCACATTTATACCTTCAAGGCTATGGATTCCTCCTTAATTCTTTTTGCATGCTTATGACATTCTTCACCTACTAGCTTCATGTTCATGTGAGAATCTATGTTGATTTTCCTTCACATGACATTCATTCTTTGTAGCAGTTGAATACTAATGTTTCTCTACTCTTCCTTATTCCAATGGAACATGGGATTAATTTGTTATAGATCCACATAATCCTCATTTGTGGAATCGTATCCTCTTGCTAGAAATCCCTTCACACAACACTATTTTCTTGAGTGTTTCTCTACTAATTAATAATGCCTTGTTATAATCTCAACCATCTTTTTATTTTTCCAAGGTATTCCACTTCAAATTTTCCTCTATACTTATGCATAGGAATTATCATGAGTTTCAATGTTATTCCTTACCCATCAATCACCTCTGAAACTTTCCTATCATCTGGGAAAGTTTCTTCAATTTTTTACATTATTTGGAAAGAGCTTATATCGAGTAGTTACATGGTTCATGGAATCCAATTCCACCTTTTCCCACAACTTTATGGAGTAACCCGATGCTACCTAGGATAAATTATACCTCCTTTCATCTTTTTCTTTGGATTACCTTTCCCATGACCATACTCATGCTTCAATCTAATTTACGAGCCAATAGTTTTGGCTCCCTGAAATTCCCATTTTGCTCAACGTTGTCCTTCAAGTCCACCAGTCACCTTCCTTCTAATTCCTTGAGGATTATTTGGCTCAAAACTAAATTTTGAGTGTAAATATGGATTCTCCTATCCGTTATCTTTCCATTGACTCATTTCTTGCTAAATTATGAATATTGAACATAAATTTATAGGCAATTGAATATTCTCCATTTACCCCTTTTGTGCACCTTTATCCATGGTGCAAATAATCTCAAACACCCATCTTTTCCACTTATGGAGGTAAAAATATCAGGAACCAAGGAAACTTCTATATTTGACAAAAATAATACTACTAACTTTGAATTCATGTTGAGAATCAAATTGTCAAACTAATGCTCCAGTAAAAAATTGCAGAAATATGGAAATGACAATTTTGCCCCCTTTGCACTTTCTCTTGGCTTAGCAATTTTATCCATATTCATGCATCCCTACACCAACTCCTTTGGGATTTTGAGATAATATCAACTAGGTATGTTCATGACTTCCTTTTTAATGATCTTTTAGGATCTCACCTTCATCCGGGCTCCGAGTTGATAGTTATAGCCTATAGAAGTTTTGAATGTTTTTACATTTTTAGCCATGTATATTATAGGTGTCTTGTTTCTTTGTTCATGTACATTTTATGTACCCAGATTCCAAATTCGGTTCCATGGCTGACTTATATGGTTCACGTTATTTCCATATACTACTCTTGTTCCCTAAACTGACTTTGGAGCGAGGAGTTATGCCCTCTGGAAGTAAATTGGTATTGAAAATATACCCTTAACTATTTTAACTGTAACTTTCTCATATGAGATTTGTTTTTCATTTGGAATAACTCGTTGGAAATATCTCTCTGGGTTATTTTATTTAAGATGCAAGAACTCTATGTGGTTCCTTTGACACTTATAGTTTCAAAAATTAAAACACCAAGAAACGGTGTTTAGGGCCTCAAATGTCCCTACAAGTTAATGGCCTTCAAAAATGTTAAAATTTCATATAAAATTGATTGTTTTATCGTCATAATAGTATTTTAATCTGCACCTTTTATCTCAAAATCAAGTGTAATCTTAGTTGTTGATCTACTAAACCTTCCTCAGGCCCACGGATGAATCTCCACCATTGATCACCAAAGTTGAAACAATTTGGACCATTGATCTAAGCTCCATCTGTGATCATCGATTGACGATTTCCTTTGGACGCCCACAACACCCTGCCAAAACTTCCAACCCAACCATCAACCATCTCTTTTGGAAATCGACTTGAAAGACATCACTAAATCAGATAACCTGACCATCAGTCATCGACCCTTCTTATTGGCATACAAAAACACTTCACCCATTTCGTCAACCCGACCATCGACCATCAACCCTTCCTTGGATAACGTGGCAGCTATGTTGATGTGGCATGACACATAGATGCTGACATGGAATGACACATGGATGTTGACATGTCACTATGGATGATGTGGCATGACACATAGATCCTGACATGGCATGACACGTGGGTTCTAATGTGGCAAGACACATCATCATCCCCTTCCCTTCATCAACAATCAACAACTTCTATTGGACAATTGAACACCTCATTAAATCAACCGACTCTCGATCATCGACCATTGGTGATAAACGATTTCCTTTGGAAGCATGAAACCTTTCACCAATTTTTGTCGACCCCCAATCATCCACCATTGGCTTCAGATATTTCCTTTTGCTTGAACCAAAATATTTTCCAAAATCAACGATTTATGTTGGAAAACTAAACACGTTCAGAAATCACGTCGATCTGACAATTGGCCATCAATCTCTCTTGGAAAATTCCAACACATATAAATTTTCAACCAAATCCTAGATGAATCTAGGGCGTTGATTTCATCCATTTTCCAAACTACTAAAAAATAATCTCAGTCATCGATCTTCTAGACCTTTCCAAACTCTAAAAAATATTATAAGTTTTTAAATCTATTTACAATTAATCTGGGTCATTGATCTCAAAATCAAACATGATCTTCAATGCAAATTCACCAAACTTTGTCTGATTCTACAACCATTAAAATGTGAATTTTGATTTTCCAAGTTGCATTTAGTTCTGCAACTCCGTAAATTGATACCATGTGCGATCTCTTCAATAGTTCTGAGGCATTTTCAAACTCAAATTTTCTCATGAATTTGGGGATTTAACTATGATTTTCAACCATTTTCCCAAATTCATCACAAATTGAAATCTGTAAAAACAAATTTTTCCCAAATTTGCATTGATCGTGGCCCATACTAGCCTAGTGTTTGAACCCAAAGCTCTGATACCATAATGTAACATACCATGTCCCAATTGAGGAACATTACAAGTGGAAAAACTCATTAAAATCAAGATTTTATTCTAATTAATTTCTTGCATCTTCCCAGCTACATATCACACACATATTTAACCATTTGACTGATACCACAGTTCTAAATGCATCCAACAACATATATTACAAACATGAATGCATCTAGTAAGCACACAATAAACACACAGCATTCATATAAACCATTTTCATTGTGGAATAAACATAATAACATAACGAAGAACTTATATGTTAATCATTAACCAACCGATTGTGTATGAAGGATGAGCCTCCCAACCATGGTCACTTCTATCCATTTCCTTTCAACAATAAGCCACCCTCAATCTGAGGCTATGATTCGACATGGAGATCTGGCCCTCCTACCTGTGCACTCTCCACATTCAACAACCCCAAACCCAAGTTCTACTCCCACAAAAGTTCCAAGCCAACAAATATCTTCCCCATAACCTGAAAAACCCATGGAATGTACCCCCTTAACTTCTCATAGTCCCTCAAGATATACCATTTGTTTATTATGGATTCTAGTGCACTAAGTTGGCTAGGAATCTCTCAGTCAAGGACTCCAGGAACTCTCAGTTGCTTCAGGAGTGCTCACAACATCCTTCACAAGGCTCTTGAACCATTTCCTCCGTAGGAAATGCACCATGGGATTAAAACCCATTCTTACAGGCACACATGCCTCTTTATTAGCATAAAAACAACCAAACAATGACTACCTTCAAGCATGAAATGGTTGGTGTTCTTCCTAGTACTCATCTCCCCTCTTTCTACCAAAAAACTACATGTAAAAACTTACCTCTTTTTGCATACAAATTTTCTTCTTCTCCCATAATTGTTTGACTGACGCTCCTCCCAAGGATGATTGTACTTTATCCCCATGCTCCCAATAACTCTGGGATGTGACTCCTCACACCCACTCTCTTACATGAAATAAATGATTGGGTTTGGGAACACTCAACAAAAAATATAAGGTTTATACACAATGATAATAATTTTAGGAATGTGGGTTTGGATTAATACCCATGCATAATCCCCCCCCTGGACCCCCTTCTCTTGTGGAATCATAGCCCCCTCATCATTTTTTGTCCCTCTTGTATCGCAACTAGCAATTAATATTTTTGTTAATTATTTCAATGTACATAATATACCATTTGGCTGATGGCCACATTAAACCAATACAAGCTCTTTGCCCCAACACATCAGCTCACCAAGCTAAATCACATTCATACCATTACATTATAATTTGTAGGGATTAAAATTGGGGATGTTACAATTAGAGGCTATCCTTAATCCCTATATTTACTCTAATTTTTCACCCCCACCTTGTACTTGATGGTGATTGTATTATTAATTATATTATTATTGTATTATTTTTTAAATATAATGATTATCAATTTAAATTGATGGTTGTTTTGATTTATACAATAATATCTATGTAAGTAACTTACTGTGAAATATCAAAATGATCAAAATTATTAAAAATATTAAATTAAAAAAAGGACATTCCTAATCACTAAGAATCACATTGAATAGTAATTATAAATATATACCTTAATAGATACCAATCAATATATATATATATATATATATATATTAACATAATGATAAAGACATATTCTTAGAAAATCACAATATTTTTCACCCAAACTTAGATATTTTTATAAGAAGGATGCATCAATTTAAACTTCTATGAATCAATTCAAAAAACCAAAAATAAAAGGTGTTAGCAAAAAATTCCAAGGAAATATATTAGCTCTCTATATTAATAACATGTTGGAGAATTAGAGGATTAGGTAGATTAGAGAGCTAGTATTCCAAGAGAGAGGTGGTGTCTAAAGACACCATTACAACACTTAAGCACAATTAATCACAACTCATCATGCATAGCAGTGTACATAACCAAAATATTTTCACACACAACACACATCATTTTTTTCCAGGTTACACTGCCTAGGGAAAACCCCCTAGTACTTTCCCTCATTTTGAGTATGGTACCTAGTGTAAACCCTAGAGTAATTACAATATAAGGCCATTAAACAACATGGCTCAAAGCCATTACAACATTATACTCGTTAAGAGCTCAACATGTCACTTACTAGAATTGAACTTGGGTGGGGAGGATAACAATCATTCCTACCAACCACCCAAGCTAAACCCAATTGACATACACAACACATATAACTTATTTAGTGTTCATGCTCTTAGATCAACCTATAAGGCCATATTTTTATAGCACCAAGATGTAACCAATTCCCTTAAAGTGGGAAAGACAAGGTCTGCATAGATTGTTGAATGTGCGTAGTAAAATCCATGATTTTTATCTTGTTTTGTGCACCATCAACTACTTTGGTCTAACTATATGACTAGTTGAATGCCTATTTGACCATCCAATTGGCCCCTTATTTTACCACTCAATCAACTACTCAATGGAATCTCCTAGTCGACTATCAACTATTGACTAACTATCTCTAGAATATTTAGAGGTGTGATGAACTTGAATAGCATGTTGTTCCAACACCCCCCGTCAACACAACTCTCTAGAGATTCAGGAGGTTAAAATATTGTTGGACACACCTACCACACTTAGAGGGGGGGTGAATGAGTGTGGGGCTCTTTTTCCCAAAACTTCCCTCTTGCACAAAACTCATCAATTAGCATTCAACATTTATTCATTACCCATTGTTGTCATTTATAACCATTTAT
>JASDQU010010039.1:110499-123315 GCA_032191745.1 Picea mariana | reverse complement strand
AAAACGTTTATATACTGGTCTGCACAGACTACATGACTAAATGGGTGGAAGCCAAGGCACTCCACAGAGCAACTGAAGAAGCAGTTATAAATTTCTTATTCAAAGACATCTTCACCAGATTTGGAATGCCAAGAGAACTAGTTACAGATGGAGGACCTCCTTTCTCTTCTCATGGATTCAAAGCCACCCTTCAGAAATATCATATTCAGCAGAGAATGACTATAGCATACCACCCCCAAGCCAATGGACAGGTGGAAAGCACAAATAAAGTAATAGAAGCCATTCTCACAAAAACAGTGAAGGAAAGTAGAAAGGATTGGTCCTACAGGCTCCTTGAAGCACTATGGGCCTACATAACTACCTGGAGAAATACTACAGGATTCTCTCCCTATGAGTTAGTCTATGGAAAGAGTGCTATTTTTCCTGTGGAGTTTGAGATAAAAACCTTAAGGATTGCTCTAGCTGTCAATCTTGATCTAACTGATGCACAGACAACCAGGTTGCAATAGCTTAATGAACTAGAAGAGAAAAGACTAGATGCCATTCAACAAACAACCATAATTCAATAGCAAAGATCAAAATGGCATGAAAAAAATATCAAGAGTAAGCAGTTCCAAAAAGGTAATTGGGCCCTACTGTATGATTCCCGGTTCAAAGAATTTCAAGGGAAACTGCGTACAAGATGGCTTGGCCCTTACGAAATAGACACAGTTTTCCCCAATGGAACAATAAGGCTCCTCACAATCGAGACTCCAGAACTCCGTTACTTGTAAATGGTCATCGGCTCTGTCTGTACCAGCAACCTATCTCTAAAGAATATTTTAAGGCCACATGCATGGCAGACGCTCATTTGCTCTTCGTTGAGGGGGTTTCTACCCCTAATAACAATTAATTCTTTTAAATTAATTTTTCTTTAGTATTAGAATAGATTAGATTTTGTTTACTAATAATCCCTGTCAAGAAATACCATGCTACAGTCGATTTTTGCAGACCCCCGATCGAAGCACAACCACTAGGAGAGGACGATCCTACTTCAAAGAGATAAGCTTTCACGATGCTGAAACACCACTTTTCAGCACTGTTGACTTTCACGATGCTGAAACACCACTGTTCAGCACTGTTGATTTTTCCCCTTGATGCTGAAACACCATTGTTCAACACTTTTCATTCTTCCCACTCCCAAAACACTACATTCCGCCATCTCCTCACCATCCTTCATCGACGAAACAACACCGTCCAGCTATTGTTTCTCCTTTTCTTTTTCTGTCATCAACCCTTTATCATTCTCCCCGATGCTGAAACACCATTATCATTTCCCCCGATGCTGAAACACCACTATTCAGCACTTTTCATTCTTCCCACTCCCAAAACACTATAGTCCGCCATCTCCTCACCATCCTTCATCGACGAAACAATACCGTCCAACTATTGTTTCGCCTTTTCTTTTTCTGTCATCAACCCTTTATCATTCTCCCCGATGCTGAAACACCATTATCATTTTCCCCGATGCTGAAACACCACTGTTCAACACTTTCATCATTTTCCCCGATGCTGAAACACCACTGTTTAGCACTTTCATCATTTTCCCCGATGCTGAAACACCACTGTTCAGCACTTTCATCATTTTCCCCGATGCTGAAACACCACTGTTCAGCACTTTCATCATTTTCCCCGATGATGAAACACCATTGTTCAACACTTTCATCATTTCTTCCGATGCTGAAACACCACCGTTCAACA
Source organism: Picea mariana (assembly GCA_032191745.1). NCBI lineage: Eukaryota > Viridiplantae > Streptophyta > Pinopsida > Pinales > Pinaceae > Picea > Picea mariana. The sequence continues at coordinate 121,575 of JASDQU010010039.1, read as the reverse complement.
CTTTTGACTTTCTTCTGATGCTGAAACACCATTACCCAACAGTTCTTCATCTAGCAATCGTTTCGTCTCTCTCTGTTGCTGAAACACCAGTTTTTCAACATCCTCCGTCAATAAGATTTTACACCCTCAAATTATGGTTCGTCCTCCTAAACAACAAACCCTCGACATAATTCATCTATTCGATCAAAAGTCTCCACCACGACAGGACTACCATGGAAGGGCATGATATGTTGTTTGCAGATCGAATCAAACGGTAAGGCGAGGTATGTAAAGTTTATGCAATTCGGTTAGACTATAGTTAATGAGAAATATTCCACGTCATTATGACCATTCAAGTGTAATTATGACTAATCGCACTTGACGGGAGGGGAAGTACATATCAAATCTGAGATATCATCATTACACCCGATTTCACCGCCGCCACCCCTAATTCACTACCCTTTCACGCATTTAACCACTATTCCTGCATAAGTCACTTTGAAAACTCACTTTGGGCCAGAGCTGATACACAAACTCTCGACGCTGTATATTACTAAGCTAGTAGCCATGGGAGGAGCTGTCATACGCAAAGAACCTGCCACCACAACGCTGCTCGAACACTATCCAACAACATATCAAATCTTTGAGCAAGCAGGGTGGCTTAATTATTTCCGTAGGCTTCAAGGATATAATGAACAGCAAGTCCTACAGTTTGCCCGAAATCTTCAGGAGAACCACTCTGTTGTCGCAGGCACCCGAATATCTGTAATAGAAGACGACATAACAGCGGTCTCAGGCCTCCCTGGGGACGACACTCGTGTGTTCAGTCAGAAGCATATCATCAGGGATGTCCAGCAGAGCTTCTTCCTGCCCGAGGAAAGAATTGTATTGAAGGGCAGAGGCGTTCAACTCAGTTCACTGCCACCCCCGTGGCCGAAGGTCGCCAGATTCATCAAGCACTACTTGACCTGCGAAGGTCACTATCAGGTAGTCTATCAGCACGACTTCCTTTCGCTTTCTCATTTAAGGCATAACAGACAGGTCAATCTTCCCTATTATTTGCTGGGCTGTTTGAAGAATATGGCACATTACTGTCAAAAGGCAAAAGATCCAACCCTGTCACTTACCCACCACCGTCTTGTTCAATTACTCATCAACATGGGTTTTGAACAGCAAAACCGTCCACTAAATAATCCACCCATAAACCCTCAACCAGCTATCGAAATTCCCTAGGAGCAATAACAGCAAAACCCCCCAGACCTCCCCGAAGTACCCAACATCCCGCCCACAGAACCAACCAGTCCAGTCAACTCCCCTACCCCACCAAATCCACCACATACCCTACCAGAGTCATCCACTCCCGCCCTTCACATTCTCAGTGATGACTCTGAACCAGAAAATGTAGCATGCCCCATCATTCAGGAAAAACCTCCACGAAAACGAAAACAAATTGCCCCCTTTCCACCCTTCTTGCGCAAAAAATGAACAAGAGCCTCAATGAGGCAACCCTTTATGACCACTACCCTAGATCCCCCACCAATTCGACTAACACCCCGTCCACCTCCAACCTTTCCAATTCCGGGATCTTTGCCTACTCCAGCCATGGGCGCTGAAATACAAGAACCAGATGCCCAGGATACTGTAACACCATCTGTCTCAAATAAAGTAGCTAAAACACAAGAACCAGCTACTCACTCAGTGGCTGAAACACAAGAACCAGCCGCCGATATGGAGTTACAGGAACCAGATGCCCAGACATCATTTGAAGTGGCTGAAACACAAGAACCAACCACTGACTTCGAAATTGAATTTCAGGAATTAGAGGCCCAGAATGCTACAACACCACCTTCCTCAAACCAAGTAGCTAAAAAACCAGCTACCCATTCAGTGGCTGAAACACAAGAACCAGCCACTGATACATAAATTGATATACAGGAATTAGAGACCCTGGGTGCTCGGGCTGAAACACAAGAACTAGCCGCTGGCATTGACATCGAGATGCAGGAATCAGAAGTCGAAGGTGCTGAAACACTACTCTTCTTCCACCAAGAGGATGAAACACAAGCATCAGCTGCCATTCCTGTAGCTACTCCACAAGAACCAGTGAAGGAGACTATGAATGCAACACAAGAACCAGTCATCTCTAAATCCAAACCAACAATGGTCGTTGTTTTGGAAGAAAACGAGTTTTTAAAGTCTCAGTTAGAAGCATATCAGCAAGAATTAGCCAGAGCAAAGGAAGCATACGAAAAAGAGCTAAATTCGTACACCTTAGCCCGAACAACAACCTTGTCAGAGGAGACCACAGAGAGCGTGTGTAAAGAATACATGTGTTGCCAATGTGGCGATGTTTACCACCAGGCAGGCTATCATGTGGTTCAAGTTCCAGTGCCAGGGGCAGCCCCTACTCCTTCACCTTTTGAAGTCAAGGAAGAACCTGCTGCAACACAAGAACCAACAGGCCCTAGCAAGCTCAAAACTGAACCTGCTGCAACACAAGAACCAATAGGCCCTCCCAGGCTTAAGACTGAGCCCTGCATTGCAACAAAATAAGCCCCTACCTTTGTCAACCAGGCTGTACAGACAGTGCCTACGGAGGAATTTACAACTCCCAATCAGATCCATCTCTCCACTTCCAGGGAACAATCTACTCAAACTTCACCTCATCCCACTACTTCCCACGCTGAAACTCAGACTTCCCAGCTATGGGATGAGCAGGAAGAAATACAAAAATGGAAGAAGGAATATGCTGAAACTCAAGCCAAAAACCTGCAAGTGCACAAACAAATCTGGATCAATCACACTTTCTCTAACTGGGAAGCTCCAGAGCAGATAAGTGAGGAAGCTCGTGAGCTTAAGAAGAAGAACAAAGAATTGAAAGGCAGATTGGTCCTGGTCTTTGATTTGGTGCAGAAGCTACTTGCCACAAGGAAGCCCTCTTGCAACTATTCCTTATTCCTGATGGAGAGACTCACATTCTTTCAGATCAAATCCATTTTAGAAGGTAAACCCCATGCATTCATACAGTCAGCAGATTTTATCAAAACTTTTGTAGCTGCCTCTACCAGGGATCAGCACCTCCTTTGTGAGGCATATTTTCATAATGAGGCTATTCCAGAAAACAGGTTGCTAAACATAAACCCCCTTGTTGGGGACATTCAAATTTGAGCATTCACCTCTTTTATCCTCAACCAAATTACTTGGCAAGATGACTTTTTGGCTGCCCAACACAATGAAGATAATCGCCTCCTCTGGATTAGACCAGAACCACAGAGGGCAGCTACCTTTATCTCACAATATTATGAGTTCTTAAAGCAACCAGAGGTGACTGAACATGTTCAACACCTACAATCAGAAGTGCTCCAGGATTGTGAACACATCATCATATCCATAGAGATTCTGTCCCTCCAGGCCAATAACCTCTTTTGGCAGCAATCCACGGAGAAGAGACAACAACATAATCCTTTTGGTCCTACCAATTTGGAAGTAGCAATTTCTAGGATACCCAACTACATCCAGTGTGTTAGGCATTGTGCTGAAAACTGGATAGGGTACAAGTTTTATTTTCCCATTCTCTGGTTGCCAATAGAAAGGTATCAAGTTAGTTATAAGCTACCTAAGAAGGCAGAAACAACAACATGGCAAAGATTGCAGCAAGTGCAAGGGTTCAGAATGCCAACGGACATTACCTCCCAGAGTTACAGCTTGAGTAACTTACATGATCAGAGTCGGTACCAAGACTCTGATTCAGAGTGAGTTGCCTAAGGACATGCAACACCTTGAGTTGGGGGGGATGTTAGGACCACACTATGTACCTTTTTCCCTATACTTTTTGCCACTATTATACTCTTGATCAATCATATTTATACTCATACTATCACTTTAGCTGATCATCCCAAAGGTATACAACGTCCCTTCTCATTACTATACGTTTAATTTGTTTTGCATAATATTTTACATTACTCTCGTACTTGACCATTGATTAGAAATGCATAAGTGTTCAAAACTGTATATTATCATCTAAGGCCTGTTGCTGAAACATAGAACTGTCACACAGTCCAAGGTCGTTGTTGCTGAAACACAGAACTGATGCTGAGACACAGAGCTGCTGTACAGTCCGAGGTTGCACATGCTGAAACACTGAGCTGCTGTACAGTCCGAGGTCGCAGATGCCGAAACACAGAACTGTTACATAGTCCAGAGTCGCAGATGCTGAAACACAGAGCTGTTACACAGTCCAGAGTTGCAGATGCTGAAACACAGAGGACCGCCAGGACCGACGATGCTGAAACACAAGGAAGTCGTTACAGTTAGTGGTCAACAACACCAACCGTCGCTCCCACATAAGAATTCCGACACAGTCAAGAGCGCAATTCACGTGGCTGAAACAGCCCGTGAATTGCGATGCTGAAACAACATTAGCAGCAACGAGAAGAATCTGTTACACCAGCCGTAACAACAATACCTCATTCAACTCCTGTAATAGCATTCGGTTGCGCGAGACTAGGACATCCTATTTTGGTTTAGAAAGTAGATCCAACTAAAGATATGACTCAGATACGCATTGTAATCTTTGATCAATTGTGTCGAAGGGGTTTTCTCTTTAATAGAGAGGAAATCATCATTCAAGGGATCCAAGTTTTATGTATTAAAACGCTTTAGAGAGAGGGACGCACTTCATTTTCCTCAGACTGTAATATGATATTTTGACAGATGAATAGAAAACTGTTTTGAGCATCCGTCTCTAATCTTTCTTGTTTCAGGGGAATCTTGTGAGAAGGGAGGGCCCACCTTCATCACAAGATTCACCCGTTAGTTTTAGAAGCGTGTTAGTTCCATCTCTGTTTATGATTTGATTAGCTTTTGTTTGCTGAAACACTACTGTCAATGAATTCCGCTTGCTGAAACACTACTGAACTCTGTCTTAGTTTATTGAATGAATTTCGTAATTCTTTTTGTTAGCAATCTTGTGTGATGATGTTATGGTGCTAGCCAGATATTGGGAAAAGGGTTCCTGCTCAGAAAGGAAGGGATCAGAACGTCCGGTGCTCTGTACGATTCCTTTTACAAGTGTGCTAGCCAGAGATTGGGTTAAGGGTTCCTGCTCAGAAAGGAAGGAATCAGAACATCCTACCCTCTGTAGACTTCATTTATTTCTGCAAGTGTGTTAGCTAGAAATTGGGTTAATGCTTCCTGCTCAGAAAGGAAGGAATTGAACATCCTATTCTCTGTAGATTGCCATTACTTCTGCAAGTGTGCTAGCCAGAAGCTGGGTTAAGGATTCCTGCTTAGAAAGGAAGGAATCAGACTATCCTGTTCTCTATAGATCTCAATTATCTTTCACAAGTGTGCTAACCAGAAATAGGGCTTAAGGTTCCTACTTAGAAGGGAAGGGATTAGATAGCCTTGTTCTCTGTTAGATAGAGTTAAGCTTTCTATGCATTACTGTTTTCATGAAAGGGGTGTTAATCAAAAACAAAGTACTGAAGTCTCTATTTGAGAGTAAGGGTCCTGTTCTCTGATTGCAGAATAGTTGTTATTTCCTGTTGCAAGTATTATTTGTAATGTAATCCAGGATTCTTGGATTAATCTTTAAGATCTGCAATAGGGAAGTTGCTTTCCTGTGATTTAATTCAGAACTTCAGTATATTCAAGCAAGTGTGATTAGTATAGTTTCTTTTACTACAACTGTACGTGCATTTGGAATTGAGCATATATAGTGCGTGGTTATCTTTGAAATAAAAGACTTCCCTGGGTTGATAATTTATGTATNTATAGTGACCAACAAGCAGCAGGGGATTTATCTGTCTCATCTTTTGTCTAAATGGTTTAACCTCTTCCTTTAGTGGGATTTTGTGCTCAATGACAGATGTGTCATAGGTATTAAGGTATTCATATGTCCATGCAAACACATCAACAAAATATCTCAGCAACTCCGTGTACTCGGCCCTTTTTTCGCCGTTCAGGCTACTTGATAATCTGACAAACTTGGGCTCTTCCTGCGTGCCAATGTTGCATTCGGTTGTATCAACATCTTCATTTGAGGTCTTGCCCTTTACTGGCACATCATTTCCATCGAACAATCTTTCTAAAGGGACAAGTCCTCTCAGAATATGATTGCTGGGCAGTTGAATGATCTGGTGATTAGCGATCTTTTTTAACAACCCCTCGGGACAAGGGTCACTTTCCAGATTGAGATCCTGGTCAATGTGCAAAGCAGAAAATTCATACACAGCTTGTAGAAACCTTTCAATTTCCAGATCATCTTCGAACACCTTCCAATGCTTGACATTGTCTGGTACAGAGGGCCTGTATTTTATCTCAACATCGCTTTTTATCCTAGGCAGCAGAGGAAGTCTGAGCAAACTAGCTGAGACAGCTAAAGAATAAGCTAAAACATTTTCTCCCCTCGGGATGAAAGAAATGTTAAAAGCCAAGAATAAATTATCAATCAGATCCCATACTTCATTCCGATAATTCTTGAGCCGGGGATTATTGGCCCGATAAGCTTTCTTTACCTATTGAATAATCAACTCAGCATCCTCGAATATTGCTATCTCTTCAATTCCCATTTCCTTTGCGGCTCTGATACCTAGAACAAGAGCTTCATACTCTGCCACGTTATTGGTGACTTCGAACTCCAGCTTGTATGACAGGGATATGACTTCTTGACAAGGTGATACGAAAACCACTCCAGCGCTAGCTCCTTCGCTAGACGAAGCTCTGTCAAAAAACATCTTCCACACAAAGGATCTTTGGGGGGAAATCGGGTGATCAGGGCTGGGGTGTTTTCTGATTAGTAAAGAGCTTTTAGGGGCATCGGTAAGTTGTAGTAAACTGGACCCTGAGTCGGTGTCAAGTGCAAAGATGGGGTGATTGGTAGGGTCTACTTCATCGCTGACAATATAGGCCATCTGGGCTTCTCTGTATAATCTCCTTTGTTCCCTCCGAAGACCGGAATGGTGGCATATGTGAGATCCATCTGTAGTGTCCCTCCCAATTTTTTGATCCATGATCTGGACAACAACATGCCGAATTTGGGGGGAACGTCAGCTACCACAATATCCATGAGCACACTTTTCATGGGCAGCTGAAACAGGGAAAACGTCAGGTCTTTGATGACTCCTAGGCACTGCACTCTCCTTGAATCGAAGGAATAAAAATCATGATAAGTTCTTGTCACTTCCAGTCCCAAATCTTCCATGACTATCTTTGGCATAAGGTTATGGGAATCCCCTGAATCCATGAGGCAATTATGCAGCATCTTATCATGTATGTTCAGGGATGTGTAGAAGGGGGGGGATGAGTCATCTCTGTCTTCTACCATGGGGCCTAAGATGACGACTGGCTTCTCATATTGAAGGTTTATTGAGTCAGGGGGAGGCTGGGGAGACTCGGATTGTAGCAGCTTGGAGAGGGATCTTTTAAAATCTTCATTTTTTACTAGCTCTGAGAGGGGGACGAGGATCTTGATTTTTTGAATTTCATGTTCAAAATTGAAGGATGGAATGGGCTTAGGAGCTTCCCTTACCTCGGTGATGGGTTCTTTGACTACTGGCCAAGCACTCTGAGCTCTTTATCTTTAGTAGCTGCTGCTGCAGATCTAGGAGGCCTTTCTGCTATGAGGGGCTGGTCTGGGCTGTCGAATTCTCCTTCTTTCCTTTTCGACCTGAGATTATATCTGTTAGAGGTGTGGCCGGCCTTTTCTCCTTTGCCTAGCTCATGGATTTGAATGTTCATCAGGGATTTTTCATATGTAGACTGAGTCAAATGGGGAAAAGGAGGAGCTCCCTCAACACTGTGAATTTCAGGGTCGAATTCGTCTATCTCCTCTCCTTCCTCATGAGTAACCATGTTATTTTGGAGAGGGGTTTGAATCCTTTGATCCTCTCTGTCCTTTTCCCTTTGTTCCCTTGGGAAGGCCTGTGGTCCATTGTTATTAGGTCTCCTGAAACCTCTATTATCAGTGTTCTGAGGATTTCTGTACATGGGCTTCCTTTCTAACTCCCACCTTTCCATCTTGGCAGCAAGTGATTTTATTGCTCTAGCAGTCTCATCTGTCTGCTGGGGCAGGGGAGGGGAACTGGATGATGAGGCTTCAGGCCTGTTCTTGGACGTGATTTTATCACCTGCGCTCCTGAGTCAGTTGACAGCCAATATGTTAGATTCTACCTCCACGACAACATCCTACATGAGGGCCAACGTAACAGCTCTTCTTTCCCTCAGCAGTAGGTAGGAATCAGGATCAAAAGCGCTGGAGTAGGTGATCATTGTAGAGGCTTTGGAGGGTTTTATCTCAGCGGGGATCTTATTATACATTTTATTAAATCTCTTGTAGAAGTCGGGAACAGACTCTCCTTCCTTTCTCTTCAACGACCCAAACTCTGTCATGTAATACATGAAATCCTTCTTATCTCCCCATTGCCTTAGGAAATCACTATCTAGCGCTTCAATCCCAGCAATAGATCCTGGAGCCAATCCTCTAAACCACTTCCTTACCTCACCATCCAGGCTCTGGATGAAGACTCTCATCCAGACATTTTCATTTTCTATGTTGAGGTTGTCTGCATAGCTGTAGAGAGCAGCCAGGTGCTCTTCGGCAGTTATGTCTCCTTCCCCAGTGAACTTGGGCATGTATTTCAAGTAATCCCCAGCAGGAAGAGGATTCATAGGATGGGGTAGGCTTAAGGGAGCATATCTGGCAGCGACTATGGCGTCCATTCTATTCAGAGGGGGATTAGCACCAGCCATAGGAATATTAGGTGGAGGAGAACTAGGAGGAGAAGGAGTTCGCAAGGGGGCTACCGGGAATGAGTCTCGAAGCGGAGTGGGAAACAAAAGTGGATTTAAGGAGAAGGCTAATGAGCTCAAGTCAGCAGGTGCTTCTCTCTGCACGGGAGTAGTAAATATAGGAGTGGGGAAGTCTTCTGTGGTCTCGGCCCAACGCCAAGGTACAGTTTCAGGGGAGATGGGAGTGACAAGATCTAGTCCCTCTGGTACCAAAACATGAGAGGAAAACTTAACAGGAACACTCCCAAAATTTATGAAACAGGAAACTGCAGAAACAGGCCTGCTGGGGGGCCGAGGAGAGGAAAATGGAGTTTCTACAGAGAGAGATAGTGGATTACCTGGTTCGGTGGTGGACGCTTCTTCTTCAGAGGCCTTTCCCCTTCTGAGCACTGCCTCTGGATCTGTTTCAGGCATAGTTAGAGGCAGCTGTGGATGAGTCTGTGTATGCTTGCCTCTGAAAGACACAATTACCAGAGCAGGTTCTCCCCAGTGGAGTCATCACAATGGAGTCGCCAGGTGCAAATTAGCAATCTTGAAAGGCTCTGATAATCCGATGCACCTTCAGATTCAGAGGCTCAATGTCGTTCTACCTAGGGAAAATCTTCAATTTCATCCCCGACAACGGCGCCAGAAATGTTAGCGTCGGAAGTCACTCCTAGATTGCTTGCAGGAGCAGAGCCCGACGCCCATCAATTTTATGTCACGATAGTTTATAGATGGGTGACCGAATGGAAGCCAACTCAAAACAACTTCATTCCAACTCTGAAACTAGGCCAGGTATGCATGAGCAAGTGAGGTCCTACGTAAACTTCAGACAGTGAGTTGTAGTAAAGGGTGAACAGGTGGAAGACTTATATGAGAAGAGCGCAGAGGCCTGTTCTAAACAACATGTTTCTAACAGACTGAGGAAGAAGGCGTCTAAACACGAGATTGTCTTGCACTTAAACACAGAAGACCAGAGAGTACAATAATGCCACGATAAATCATTTATCATAACAGAAATGCAACCATTCGCGTGACTCAGTCAATCACGAACTCTCTTGGCACGAGATGAAAATAGGATGGAGTAAGGAGAACTGTCTGTCGTAAAACAAGAAATCTCATATACAGATACATAAGCTGAGAACTAGAATAGCAGTTAAAACATTACAGTTGGGAGCTCTGCTCTACCATCGATAGTTACAAAATACACAAACTGAGTCTATATACTCAGAGAGAAATTCCTCACAGAGGCGTGCTCAGTTACCCAGGCTTGGTGTCACTTCACTTCAGTCAAAATCGTACTGATGTCTTCTTTTAAGTGCCATCTTAACTAAGCATGGCTCCTGTAAGGAGAATAGCTGAGCCATTAAGTGCTGAGCTAGCGTGCGCAGACTTTCCTGTTGAGTCGAAGACTTCAACAGGGCTTCTCTGGGAAAAACGATACACAGGACCTCCTCGGGCAGACGGCCTGCCAGAACCTCCATTCCCTCACTTAATGAACGAGTGGAAGTCTCAACCACCCGCACCTACTGTCATTTACTCCAGGCAAGAATAGGAAGGAGATCGGATCCGATGGCACCTGGAGGTCACGATGACCTTCTATGCAACTGAATTCGGCTCCTCCGACCTTCCTTATGTAGCTCCTTTCTTTCCTTAAGTGACCACGGGCTGTGACCACATGCTTTCGGCGTTCGCGAATATGCAAGGACTAATATGCGCTGATTGGAAAGGCGATGAGCGATATGCTGAGAAGATTTGATCTGGCACCACGCATCCTACTGAGATATGACGTCTTAGAACCTACTCGATCCCTTTGTGGGCCCGGGTCCGGGACTCTCCCGGCACCTCGTGCATCGAAACACAACCGAGTTGCTTTTTTCACCTTGGAGTCGCGACGGGCGAAACGCCGAGACGACTCAACTTGTTGCCAGGTGTCCCCTTTGGATGAATGACTGAAAATGCCTCATGGATGTCGTGGGCCCCAGCTCCTATGTTTTCGGTGCTTCGCGTCTCGCGGATGGGAGGAGGATGGTCCTTATGCTTTAAATCCGCGATGGGCGAAAAGGAGAGGAGCCTAATCACGCACCGCGTATCCCTGAGATCTGACGATCCCAAACTCATCCGACGCTGTAGTGGGCCCCAGGTTCTGAATGCTCTCGCCACTTCGTGAATCGGGATATGATGGAGTTGTTTCTTGCATGTTGGAGCTGCGATGAGCGAGGTGCCGAGATGGCTCTACTTGCTACCACGTGTTCCCTCTAGATGAACGACTGAGATTTTTGGCGATATATAAGTGCTATCTATTGCGCTAACCCTGGTGCAACT